>VMDO01003105.1:139031-151104 GCA_007922755.1 Pedetes capensis
TTGTCAGTGCTTCTCTGCTGTTCATAGGGTTTTCAATGGCAGATTGATTTTTGGGAGGGGGTTGCCAGGTCCTTCTCCCAAGCCTACAGCTTCTGGTGTTCCCAGGCAGTCTCCCATCCAGGTACTAACCAGGCCTGACCCTGCTTAGCTTCCGAGATCTGACGGGATCGGATGCCACAGGGCTACAGCTGCAGGCAATCAAGGCCTATAGCCTTCCACAAAAGTAGCTTTTATCTATCACTTTTTGATTGTTTCACAGAACCATCCTTTTGTTAGCGATTTTTCTCTGGATAAGGTAAAGGATAACTTGATAGACATAAATGTTGAGAGGAATAATTATACCTCTATTCAAGAATCTATTCAAGAATCAGTGCACTATAACTTACTCTGCTCTATCTCTAACTCTTTAAACCACAGGCAATGCTCACTGGAACCCCACACAACACTACCCTGAGGACCTCCACAAGACCACCCTCTTCATTCCTTTCTGGCTTTCACTTCTCCACTCTCATATGTCTGCCTCTCCAATTCCTTAGACTCTTAATGTGAACCCTAAGATTGCTTTTTGTCTTATTACCTGCTCAGTCTGACTTCTCTTGCAGGGCAACTAATCTTACTTCCTCACTCAGCTTAGTTCTATTGTCAGTGCTCCTCTGATTCAGGTATCACCTGCAGAGATGCTGTCTCTACCACTTATGAGCCTTAAAAAAATCCTTACTTGCAAGTACCCTCTTTCCCTACTCAAGGAAAAGGAGATTGAGGGAGATTGAGATTTGTATAGAATAAATAAGAATGAGATGATGCACAGAAAAAAGGTACAACAAAAATCCACAAACATAATTTTATTAAATGAAATGTACTCATTTACTAAATTAATGATTTTCTTAGGAAATAACTTAAAAATAACCTCTCGTCTTTCTATCTCTTTTCTTCTTTCTTCCTCCCGTTGTCTCTCCAATTCCCTCTGTTTCTCCAAGCGTTTCTCTAATTCAAGTTGTTTCTTCCATTCTTGTTCTTGTAATTCTCTCTGTTTTCGTTCCCATTCTTCCTTTTCTTTCTGTGCTTTACGTTCCGCCTCCCTCTGTTGCTGTTCCATCAAGGCCTGGCGTCGCTTCTCCAGTTCCATATTTCCTCGCTCATAGTTGGCTTTCCGTTTGTCCTCAAAAGTAACTAAATAAGGTACACTATAAGCTGTCTCACATAGTAAGAGTTCACAGAACCTGTAATCTAGTTCAACACACTTATGCCTAGTGGTCATTTGAGTGCTCTCAGTCTATAGCAAGTTCTCCTAAGGATGATTTTAACTCAAATTTAAATAGGAAAATGTTTGCTTTCTTCTAAAAATATGCATTAAAAAGCCCACAAGTTTTTATGTTTGAATCATTCTAAGATAGAAGTAATTTTACTATCCCTGCCAACAAAAATACTGTTTTGCTGGGTGCCATGGTGCAGGCCTGTAATACCAGGGACCTGGGAGGGAGAGGCAGAAAGACTACAGGTTCAAAGCCAGAGGCAGCCTGCACAACTTAGGGAAAACTTGTCTCAAGATAAAAAATTTAAAAAGGGGTGTGGGTGTAGCTCAGTGGTGGAGCACTCACCTAACATGTGAGGCCTTGGGTTCAATCCCCTACTGCTGCCAAAAAAAAAAAAAAAATACTGTTTTGGCTTTTTTCTCAGAACTTTCTTCACGGAAAACCAAAGTTGCATGACTACACATCTGTTTTATATATGACATTAACTTTTTAATACTTTAAAATAGCTACATGTGTACTTTTTCAAGCAACATTTAAAACTTTTTAAAGCTAAAGATATTTCAAAGCTTGCGCTAATGTGGGAGAAATTGGGAGAAATACTCTAAATTGGATGTTTACATTCTTGCCAAATACACACAATGTCTCTTCTTCCTTCACATCTTCTCATTTTCCTTTTTTTAAAATTTCTGTGGTACTGGGTGGTTGAACCCAGGGCCTCATGCATACTTTACAAGAACTCTACCACTGAGTTGCAACCTCAGCCCCCTTTTTATTTTTCATCTTAGGACAGGGTCTCGTTAAGTTACATAGGCTGCCATTGGCCTCAAACTCAACGATTCTCTCACTTCCGCCTCCTGAACCACTGGGATTACAGGCACACGCCACCGTGCCTCACCAGTCTTCTCATTTTTATAATCTTAATTTTATCAACATCAAAACCATCCCATTGTTCTGGAGATGCAGCTCAGTAGTACAGTACTTGCCTAACATGCATAAAGCCCTGGGTTCAATCCTCAGCACCACAAAAAACAAACAAACACTATCTCATCTATCAAATAGTTTTCTCATATATACATAAAACAATGTAAATATTCTAAATATTCTATTATATTTCAAAGTAAAATTTAAGAGATGTTACTATAAATATAAAACTTAGGTACTGAATGATACCTGGTAATTTCTTCTGAGGTTCCTCTTCTTGCATTTTTTGGTATGAAGGGAGAGTTCCATTAACAGAATCAATTTGCTTTCCTCCTCTAAGAAAAAGCAAACAATGAACATAGCATCATATAGTCTAGAAATGTTTAGGCTAAAAATACAGATTACTATTAATGCAACTTAATATTTAGAATATAGTATTAAAAATATCTAAAACACAGTATGGTCTATAGTTACAATGCACAGAGTATATGGATATTCAAGCCAGAAAGATCTGGACTCAAATTATGGTTTAGCTAATTGTTATTCTTGGGCAAGTTTCTCTTACTCTCCTTATCAGTTTCCTTATCTACAACATTGTGAAAATATATCTACTTCTCAGGTGTACTTTCAGTATAGCTCATTAAATATTAAAATCAAATGCCAGCGCAAATATTTAACTCTCCTCTAAACTACAACAGAGGATCTGGGAAATTCCAAAGTAAAATTACACCTGCTAAGTAAGGAAAACCATAGCTTTTCACCTCCAGAGTCACTCACCTGAAAGATGGAGGGACAAGCTCAGGAGGTAAAGTTAGTGGTAATGGCTGTCCAGCTTTGGCCATGTCAGTGAGGTGCATCGCAAGGATAAACTCTTCGGCTTTTAGCTGTCCATCACCATCAATGTCAGCCAGAGTCCTAAAGAAAATGTGAAAATTCACAACTTAGAATCTATCTGGTATAAAATACTGTCTGAAGAGTGTACACACACACATATATATATATATATATATATATATATGCCCACACACACACACATATGTGTGTGAGACATATGTATTCTATATGTATATACAATATATATATATTTCTAAGAGTAATGACAGTAAAATTACTGGGTTAACATATTTTAGTGAAATGTAAATATACACAGAAAAGTGGGTTAATTTTTAACTTTAATTTATATAACCCAAACGACAAGGAAGAATCTGTGAAAAAGAATGAGAACTACCCATTCTGAGAAGGTGGCTTATTTTATATTCAATTCACTTATTGAATCACATTTACCTACCTAAATATTAAAAATGAGATATTCTTGATTCTCCACAGAAGTCATCATGCAAAAGAAAACCACAGTTTTACTTATAAAATAATTGAAGGCTAATTTCTCAAGAAAAATGTTTTGCACATTACATTTGCTTTCAAAGTGAATATCAACTTTCAAATGGCCACTTATATGGAGCATGTTTGAGTCAAACTTTTACAGAAACAATTATTTTTTTTCGTCATTTTATTCCCCTAGAAACAATCTTCCAGAAAGATTTCTTACAATATAGGATCTATAGTCAAAAATCGTATGAATGGACAAACTCACCAAATAGTAGCTAGCTGTGTTTGAGAAAGATTTGACTGAAGAAGGGCATTTCTAGCTTGAAAACCTGATTGAATGGGAAAACCATATAGAAAAAAATTCTTTAGCCTCTTCAAAGTCATGCAAACCTAAATAATCAAACCTATAAAGTAACACTATTGCTGTCTTGGTAACTTTTAGCATCAAAATGTTTTTACAATGTGCTGGGTACTGAGCATTTGGTAATAATCAAATATAGATCCTGCTCAAAGGAATTCAAAATCTAGAATTAGTGAGATCAAGTGCTCCCACATGTTCTTTCATCAAGGTGGCAGTACACACAAGTGGCTGAGATGAAGAGACCAGCCACCAGACATGTTGTTGTTGTTGCTAGGTGCCGTCGAGTCGGTATCTGACTCATAGCGACCCTCATAGGGTTTCCAATGGCTGACTCTTTCAGGATTGCCTTGGGGGTGGATTGCCAGGTCCTTGTCCCATTTTTGCAGTGCTGGGAATTGAACTCTGGACCTCGGAGACTGCAGCGCAGCGCTCTACCAACTGAGCTAAATCCTAGCCCCCACCAGACATAGAGAATATGAAATATTCTCCAGCCTTCTTACACTCCCGCACAACCTCAACACATTCTCAGATTTTCTCTTCTTGGACTGTCCTTTTTCTCTGCTCTTTCTCTTCTTAAATGATCTGCAAATGCTGTCATTCCTCCAAGGACTATCATGGTTACCCTCTTCTCTGTATTCACATCCATTTCTATGATTCTCAACAAGACCGTAGAGTCTGACAATCTCTCCTTGAAGTTTATACTTCTACATCCAGCCAAAAACTTACTTTTCACAGGCATCCCAAACCAAATATGGGTAAAACTTCTCTATCTCCATCCTAATTTTCACCCCAAATCATTTCCCTTCTTTATGAATAGTATTATTGTCCAAGTGGCTTAAGCCAGAAATACTAAAGCCCCCTTTGAACCCTCTCTTTTCTGTACACCGATATGAGACATCAAGTCATACAATTCTATGTCATGCATATTTGTGTACTCCTCACCCTATAAATCTCAATTTAATGTCATTTTCATTGAAAAGTCTTCTCTGTCCATCCTATCATCCAATATACTTCCTGCTTCCTTCCTATCTTCTATCAGAATTTTTACTGTAACTTTTGTTTGTTCTTCACTGTTTCTCCTATTATGCTACCAAGTTCTAAGACAAAAACCTTAACTGCTTTATTTACTAAAGCATACCCAATACCTAGTAAATGGGAGCTTAATAAATATTTGCTAAAACAATAAATGGGAGAAGGATGTGGCAGTCCACTCCAAGAACAATCCCAAAACAATCAGCCATTGAAAATCCTATGAGGGTCTCTATGAGTAGGACCTGACTCAATGGCACTTAAGAAAAACAACAACAATGAAATAATGAGATTGAAATCCAAAGTTCTTCTCTACTTAAGGTGTAATGGGGACTTATAATAGCATCTGACAATAATAACTAACATTTATTGAATGCTTACTATGTGTTGTAAACTATTTACCTTCTTTTCTCGCCCTTAGTAATCAAAAATATGTTTTTGTAACACATGTCCTGATCTGAAATGTCACATCAAGGAAACACAGAAAGCCCAGAAAGATACTCAGAAACAGAAAATCTGTCAGCTTCAGAGGAGTATTCACTCCTGGTAAGCTAGTTGGTGGCTTGTGGGACCATGGATGAAATTATGCAGCTTCTTGAGGGATGATCTTCTAGTCAGTGAAGCAGGTAGCCCACCATCCACCTCTAGGTGACTAAACTTTAAGAACCAGAAGAGTTGGCCCTACTCTGGATTCAGCCTGAGCTAAAACCTGTCCAATACAACTCTGCACACAACAGAGTATGTACAACAGCTCCTCAGCAGCAGCTAGTACTATAAAGCCAGCACAAATGCTGCTAGCTCATTCAGAGGACCTGCTAATCAAAACTACCAAGTATTATAACAAGCTGTTGAATGTTTATGTAACTTTTAAACCTTTTTCACTCTACTTTTTATTTTAGCATTTAAAAGAAATCATATAAGGACAAATACTGCAAATAGCTCCTAACTTCACTTTACAAATTACTCTTTAGATTTCACACAGGAAGACAGATTTGAGGTTTTTGTGTTAAAAAGAGGTTACTCTCAATAAAGAGAAACAGAAGCCTATTTCAAACTTGAAAAAAAAAATTTAGTAGCATTTCAGCTATTCAACAAAGATGACTGAAAGAAAATCCCTTAGCATTAGGCAATTGAGCAGACAGGACAAAGAAGAAATGTAAGTGGAAAATCAGACTGCTGGAAGACTTTTGTGAGTGCAGGCAAAGTCTGAATAACACAAAAGACCACAAAGAGCCAGCAGAGTACTTAACAAAGAAAAGCTCACTTGAGTACATACACTCTTGGTCTGCCAATTCTTGGGATATCCTATCTCCTCTGCTTCAAAGGTCATTCCTTCTGTTCTCCATCTGATTACTCTATTTATCCTCTAAAACAGAGGTCACACATCATCTCTTCTGCAAAATTTCCTCTCCTGCACTCTCAGGCTTATCACTCCTCCATCTATATTGATCACAGCACTGTTAAACCACTGATCAGACACTGCTTATGTGAACTACACCATGGGCTCTTGGGAATAGACCATGTTTTCCTCCTCTCTGTATCTGTTTCAAGAGAGTGCCTAGAAAATGTGCCAAGGAATATTTGAGCCTATGAATCAATCTAAATAAGTCAAAGAGTGTGGGTTTAGGGGGAAGAAAAGAGGAGGAACAAAAGGAAGAAAACTTGACCACCAACTGCTACGTTCACTAAACAAAGCATAAACATGTAGGTTGTCCTGATATACTTAGTGTGCATGCTTAGTTTCAGGCCACAGGCCACAAGTACTCTTTTTTAAAGAAAGCGCTACCCTCATCTACATAGATATAGTTTTATCTTTGTAAATCTCAGAATGACATTCTCTGAATACAATACAATACACAACCTTTATATAATGTGGCATATACAAATAAAGTAACACTAGGGATAATTTCTTCCTAGCTGGATCCCCATTTGGGGCCTTTCAGAGCCCAGTGCAAAACCAACTACTTATACTGTTATGCTTATAGGACACAAGTAAAGTATACTAAAGAATGCAGCTTGATTATTTATTTATTTAGACTTTCGGGTTGAACCTGGGGTCTGGTGCATGCTAGGGAAGTGCTCTACCACTGAGTTCCACCCCCAGCCCTCTCTCTCTTTTTTAAAATTTTGAGACAGGGCCTCAAATTTGCAATCCTTCTGCCTCACCCACCCAAGTAGGTTCACAGGCACAGGCACATCCCATGGCACCTGGCTGCTTGATGAATTTTTGCATAGGTACGCACATCGGCACCCAACACTCATATCAAGATACAGAATGTTACCCAGCATCTCAGAAGGTATGCATGTTGCCTCTTTCCAAAAGACCAACTATAATCTGATTTCTACTACCTTTAATTAGGTTGCCTGTTCTTTAGCTTCATATAAATGAATTAAATACTATAGATCTTTTATGCCAGCCTTCTTTCATTAATACAAAAGCTGAAATTCATTCATGTTGTTATATGTATCAGTTCTTTTTTACTTCTGTAAAGTACTTTTATACCGTATACTATTACACAAATATACCACTTAAGTTATTTATTCATTCTTCTGCTGATGGACATTGTAGGCCGTGAACATTTTTAAACATGTCTTTTCAATCCACTGTATGCTGATTACCTGAGAGGTATCCACTCATGCTTTTGTCAAGACTATTAAATTTTTGCCGATATTTTAATCTTGAAGGCTGAGGAACTGCCCACTCTGAGGTCCCAGTCTTGGGCGAGTTCCCTGAGAGTGAAGCAGTTGAGGAAGTTGAGCTATAACAAAATTTGTTTAAAAGATTTATGTTACTGAATAAAAACATTTAATTCACCCTTATAAGACGAAGACATTAACAATCACACCTTATATAACACAATTGTAATTTCTTTTGCACTGATATTTTTAAAAAGCCTTAAATTTAAGTATCATTATTCTTAGTAAATATATGAAGCAAAAACTCCATATATTAAGAACCCACAATATGCCAGGTATTGTATTGTGCTAGGACCTTTACAAATACCATTCCTAATCTTTCCAACAAACTTAATTTTTCTCCCCATATCTTTTAGTTGGTTTAACTTTGGCTCAGTAATGTTAAGAAAAAATAAGGTCACAAAACCAGTGAGTGTTTAAGCTGTGATACAAATGTTGTTCTGAGTCAAAGCTAAAACTTTGTACACTGTTTTGAAGAGCATAACAGTGATTTCTACGAAAGGTGATGAATGATGCTTTTGAGCTTTCTGAAACTTATCAAATCAGCAGAATTTACTCAAGAAGAAAATGAACAATGTACAAAGATTATGAGACATTTTTAAAAACGTATATGTTCTATAGGGCTGGGATTTAGCTCAGTTGGTAGAGCGCTGCTCCGCAGTCTCTGAGGTCCCGGGTTCAATTCCCAGCACCAGAAATTGTAGGAGAAGGACATGGCAATCCACTTCTGAGGCAATCTCAAAATAATCAGCCATTGAAAACCCTATGAGGGTCACTATGAGTCAGACACGACTTGACAGTACCTACCAACCAACCAACCATATATTTTATATTTAAAAAGAATAGTACATAATTTGAGGCAAAAAAATCAAATAATGAAGATATGGCAGAATACATATTTAGTTTATATAAAATGTTTTTAAAAAGTAGAATTATAGACATTTAATACTTCAAAAAATAAAAAAACTTATTTTATATGAGTTAAAAAATAGATTTATCTTCAGTACTTATATGTGACCATTACAAACACAAAGTAAAACCTGGATAAACCAAGAGCTTATTAAAGACTCTTTACTGAAAGCATAAAATATTGTAAGCAATAAGTATTCATACCTACTAGATCCTAAATCAATCAGAGACTGGGCCTTCTGTATACTAGCACCACCAAATCCTCCCATCATCAGACTATAAGATGATGTATGAGGCAATGCTAAAAGAAAAAAGAAAAAGAAAAAATAAAAAGGAAAAGGATCACACTAAACAATCTCACAAAGAAGGAAATTTTTATCTATTGGGACACAAATACAACAGCTTCTTTCTTCACATGAAATATTGATTTGTTAGACACTTACTTGAAGAAGAGTAAGGAATGGATAAAGGCTGAATGAGACTGGCGGTTCCATTTGGTAAAGATGATGTACTAACAGAAGGCACTAGGGGAGCAGGCATCATTAAAGGAGGAAGACTGGTCCCTGAAGTTGCAGAGGACAAGGGTGTTGTTATAGGTGCAACTGGAGGCAATGACTGTGGAATGGACAGATTGGGCATGCTTCCCATCCCTAAAGATAAAAAAGAACACATTTTCCAGTGCTAGCAAATCAACTATAAAACACATGCCAAAAAACAATTTCTAATACAGTGAGCAGCCCTATGTTTATAGAACTCCATGGGCAAATTATTTTTAAAATATTCACTAAAGCATCTCTGAACCAGAAGTGAGGAAGATAAACTACTGCCTTTAATATTAATATTCTGCCCTGTATCAACTAAGAGTATGCCTACTAATCAGTTAAAGGTTCTCTTCTCCCACTGTGACTAAAACTAAGCAGGTTTTTCCAATACACAGCCTTCAATATGCATTGCAACACAACATCATCAACAACAACAAAAAATCCTTACAACTGGGTGAGTATGCAACTTTACAATAAATGGATAAAAGACTGAGATTGTATATGATTTTGCTTTACTTGGTTCTACAATCAACACCCGTGGAAGCAGCAGTTAAGAAATCAAAAGACACACTGCTTTGGGAAAAGCTGTGGCAAAAGACCTCTTTTAAAGTACTGGAAAAGTAAAGATGTCACATTGAAGACAAAGGTGCACCTGACTCATGCCATGGTATTTTCAGTCACATCATATGGTTGTGAAAGCTGGACAGTAAACAAGGGAGAGAGGAAAAGAACTGACACTTTTGAATTATGGTGCTGGAGACAAATATTGAATATACTATGAACTGCCAAAAGAACCAACAGATCTGTCCTAGAAGAAGTGCAACCAGAGTGCTCCTTGGAAGCAAGGATGGCTAGACTGTGTCTGATGTATTTTGGACATGCAGTCAGGAGAGACCAATCCCTGGAGAAGGACATCATGTCTGGGAAAGTGGTGGGTCAATGAAAAGAAGGAAAACCGTCCACTAGAATGGATGGACAGTGTCTGCAAGAATGGGCTTAAACATAAATAAGATGGTGTGCCTAGCACCGAATCGGGGAATGTTTTGTTCTGCTGTACATGGGGTCACTATGAGTCAGACCTGACTCGATGGCACCTAACAAGTCTAACAACAAAGAATATTTTAGCTGATCACATTTTTGTGTGTGTGTGTGCATGTGTGAAAGAGAGTAAGGGAAACAAACATGGTTCACTAGGTGTCTTGACTAACATGCACACACATTCCCCAAACCAAAAAAAAAAAAGGTTCTAATTAGGAGATGCTTTAGGAGACTCATTTATGCATATACATTATTTGCAAGGAAAGGGGCCCCATATTTGACTTATCTTGTAAGTAATGTATCTATGAATTCAATGACATTTCTTTAAAAGGAGCAAAGTGATGACTTCTATTTATTTACCAACTGCAGAATACTAAGTACAACATATAACTATGGTCATACAAAGATCTAGTATTTATCCCTAGAGCTCAGTTCAAGAGTTAAAAAATTAGGTGTTTTAAGTGAAGTGAAGGAGTGAAGGAGCATGTTTCTCACACACAGATACATAATTAACAAAATGAGTATTTCTCAAACATAATAAATAAGAAATTAGCTAATCAAAATTATTTAGAAAACATAACTATGGTCATGTCTGATGAATATGTAAATTATTTAGCAGAAAATCTACAACTTTTGGCCCCAAATTTAGCTGGCTAACCTTTAAAGAAATTCTACTAACACATAATTTTAAATTACCTCCTTAATTAAACTCTTTCAAGTAAGTTTTAAATTGCTCAACTTTTGTTTGGTTTGGTTTTTAAGTAACACATATTAATTGTACATATTTGTGAGGTACAGTGTGATGTCCTGATACCTGTATACATTGTATGATGATCAAACTAGGGTATTTAGCATATCCACCATCTCAAATATTTATCATTTCTTTGTGCTGAAAACATTCAGTCTTTTCTCCTAGTTATCTTGAAATACATAATATGATATTATTAACTGTAGTCACCCTTGCTATGCAATAGAACAGCAGAATTTACTTCTCTGTAACTATAATTTTGTGCCCCCCCCCAACCATATTCTCAACCACTGCCCTCTACAGCTTTTGGTAACACTGTACTTTTTACTTCCATAAGCTCATGGAAGAAATTAAGTAAGAATAGTATTTAAGATTGGCTGCACCTAGAAAGGCCATATAATTTATTATACAACTGGGAGTTGTGAAAGAAGATACTGATTAGACCAGATTCTAAGAAAAAAGGAATAAACCAAAACTGTTGCTGGAAAACGGGGACACATGGACACCCTAGCTAATGGCAGTGAATTTAAAATTTCTTATCTTAGACATGAAAATTAACTTGAGAGTACAGGATTATCATTTTTGTACTCACAGATCTGATCGCCAAGTATTATGTCTAGTAATCAAGCTGAGCTATCATTTACAAGTTATTAAATTAATAAATACATACCAAAACGAGCAGAAATTAATGGAGAAAACATAGGAGGTTGTTTCATGATGGGAGGGAGAACCACAGGCAACTGTTGGCCTTGAAGCTTTAGTTTGATGAGTTTCATAGCTATGGAGAACTCTTGCTGATCCATCTTCCCATCTTTGTTCAAATCTGATAAAGCCCTAAAAAGAGCATGAGATGGATACATTGGTGTGTACAGTAGGGATTAGAAAATGAACATTACTGCTGAGCTTAAAAAAATAAAAACAAGGACATAGCATTCACATATATGAGTAACAAAAAGATAAAACACACAATGTTAAGAAACAGTGGCCACAGATAGCACGTAATAAAACACTGCCTGTCTATACAGAATCTAGAGAACTCTGGGAGGAATTCCAGCAGAGTAGATAGAAAGAAATGGCTCAAGAATATTATTCTATATTTAACATATTCATTTATCTAAATAGTTATTGAATGGATGCTGTGTGTCTGGCTTCTATCAGGCACAGGAATATTCAATGAGGAAAGAAAGATGAGGTAAAAGTTATTTATTGTAAATAAGTTGTAAAAGAACACAAACCCAGATATTCTAGA
>VMDO01003106.1:0-150918 GCA_007922755.1 Pedetes capensis
CCAGCATAGTAGACCATATGATTGTCTGACTCAAAATGGCCTATGCCGGTCCATTTTAGCTCACTGATGCCTAGAATGTCAATGTTTATGCGCTCCATTTCTCTTTTAACAATTTCTAATTTGCCTAGATTCATACTACGTACATTCCATGTTCCAATTATTAATGGATGTTTACAGTTGTTTCTCTTCATTTTGAGTCATGCCACATCAGCAAATGGAGGTCCCTGGGGCTTTACTCCATTTCCGTCATCACGGTAGACTCTACTTTGAGGAGGCAACTCTTCCCTAGTAGTCTTTTGAGTGCCTTCCAACCTGGGGGCCTCATTTTCCGGCACTATATCTGACAGTGTTTCTTTGCTATTCATAGGGTTTTCAATGGCTAGTTGTTTTGGGAGTGGTTCACCAGGTCCTACTCCCTAGTCTGTCTTAGTTTGGAAGCTCAGCTGAAAACCTGTCCACCATGGGTAACCTTGCTCATATCTGAGGTACCAGTGGCATAGCTCTCAGCCACATTGCAACACAAAAGTCCCCCATGTGGCAAACTAACAGACGTGTGGGGGTCTGATAGTGTAAGCCAATCTAATAAATTCCCTCTTATAATTATATACACGTTCTATTGCTTCTTTTACTCTGGATATCCCTGGACTAACACTTATTTATTATGTAAATTGTTTAACAATGTAAATAATTTGCACATTCAGACTATTTGTTGATTAAAGTGCTCTAAAGCCACAGGAATTTTTTTTTTGGGGGGGTAGTACTTTGGGGTTGAACCCAAGCCCTCACATGTAGTTTGCAAGTGGTCTACCACTGAGCTGCAGGCCCCCACAACCATTTTTTATTTTTTTATTTTGAGACAACATCTTTCTAAGTTCTACAGGCTGCTTCTGGCCTCAAATGTGTCATGCTCCTGCCTCCACCTCCCAAGTCATTGAGACTACAGGGGTGTACCATGATGCCCAGATGCACTGGAACATTGACCAGTATTATTACCAAAATCTTACCTGTGCCCAGCAATCTAAGAGAAGAATAATATTTCTTTTCTGGATTTGGAACATACAGAAGGAAGAAAATACTAAGAATTAATCCAAACGTTTACATTAAGAAACAAATTCTTCCAGTTTAATGTTCTCCACGTTCATTTACTCAGCAAGCATTTATGATGCACCCACTGTCTACCAGCACTGCTCTAAATACTGCCATAATAATATAACATCTAGCCAGGAGCAATGGCACACAACTGTAATGCTCGTGGTTTATGAGGGAAAGACAGGAAAATCACAAGCTCTAGACTAGAGATAGCCTATATAACTTAGGGAGACCTTTCTCAAGATGAAAAATAAAAATGTGGGCTGAAGGTATAGCTCAGTGGTAGAGGGCTTGCAAAGTATGACTGAGGTCCTTGGTTCAACCCTAAGTAATGCAATAAAATAAATAAACAAATAAATAAATCTATCAATACAGATAATATCTATCCATATAAATAATGCTTTTAAGTTTAAAAAATGTCTACACAATGTCCAAAAGAGCACTGTGAACAAGTATTGTTATCCCTTTTCCTAGATGAAGCAATCAGGGCTGGGAAGAAATGTATACAAAGTTACTCAACTAGCAAAAAACAAAGCTCAGTCTCATCATAGATCATTTCACTCTAAGCCCATCATCTTTCCTATGATACTTCAATGCATCTTAAGTGACTCACCTTCATCACACATCAGTGAATTCCTGGCTTACCATCCCTATTTAAGTAAACAAATCATAATATATTTGCTTATAAAAATTCATATTCACATTTTCCTCATTTTGAGGAAAAAATGCATTTAACCCTTCCTTTTAAAAACACATCAAAAGTACATCCATGTCATAATACTTATCTAAAATTAAATAAGAAAATATTATCAGAACTCTTCTAATTATCACAGCTACAATATTTGAGTTTTTTACCTCAAAAAGAATTTACAGGAGCTCCAACAGACTCTATCTCTGCTAGTTTATGCTCTTAAAAGTACTTTTATTATTTGTTCACAAGGTCTGATGAAATTCACAGATCAGTTTAAAAATAGGTTTGATCACGAAAGGAGAGACCCAGGACCATTTCTGATCTTTAGACCAGCATAATCTAATTCAATGTGAAACAAAGTCAGTCAAGGAAATTTTTCAAGTACACCACATTAAGGAAGATGACAGAGAAAAAGACAATACAAAAAAAGATAACATCCATGAAAACATGAACTTATTAGCTGTGGTAAATTAGAAACACTTTTTTCCTAGTGATGGAGGCCAACACATTCATCTATAAACAAAAAAATTGGAAGTATCAGATGTGTCTGAATAGCAAAAAATAGCCAATTACAGTGAGGGCCAGAGATGTAGCTCAGTGTTAGAACCCTTGCGTAGCATGTGTGAGGCTCTGGGTTCAATTCCCAGAACAAAGAGAGAGAGAGAGAGAGAGAAGGAAAAGAAAATATGAAGGAAGGAAGGAAAGAAGGAAGAAAAGGAGGAAAGGAGGGATGGAGGGGAGGGAGAGAGCAAAGAGAAGAGGAGAGAGGAGAAAGGAGAGGAGAGGAGGGGAGGAGAGGGGTGGAGAGGGAGGGAAATCTGGCAGATGTATGGTCTACACCGTTCCCATCAAGGTTGAAAAACAATGAAGGAGTTAACACTTCCCAAGTACATACCATATACCAAGTCTCACATTAGGCATATTCAAGACCTGCTTTAATTCTTCCAATATCCTATCTTAATATATAATACTATCTTCATTTTATAGATGACAGAACTGAGTCTTACAGAAATCAGCAAACATAACCAAGTGAACGGCTATAGTACGCCACAGAGAAGAGGCTTGCAAACATCCCACTCTAAAACCTATATTCTTTGCACTCAACCACAATTGTGACTACATTAGAGTTCTCCTCCCTGATTTTTACTTAGAATTATCTGAAGAGACTTGTAAAACTTTTTCATTCTGTAAGAATCTAACCCCTGCGTGACTGGGTCGTGCCAAGCTTCTGAAACTTAAGTTGTGTAGATCAGAGGAGCTACCCCATATGTTAGTAGCTGTGAACATCAGAAGAGCTACATTATAATCCAAATGCACTTACAAACAAAATTGTTGCAGTGTGAAAAAGCCTGTACAAGCTGGGTGTGATTGTGCACACCTGTAATCCTAGCATTCAGGAGGCAAAAGCAGGGGGATTATGAGTTCAAGGCCAGCCTGGGCTATGTAGCAAGACCTTGTCTCAAAACAACAACAACAAAAGTCTGTAAAAGATAGGCCAAGACATTCAAATGGCTGGAGTGGATACTGATTTTTCAGTTTCAGGGTGAAATCAAATTTATTTTTGACTATGATGTACCCAATGCTGGGGATACAACAATGAATAAGTGACAACCTCTGTCCCCTGTGAACTTCCAGTGAAGGGAACAGCCTCATACTTGCAATAAAATATGGCTCAGGACATGCTAGAGGGATGCACAGGAAGCCTTGGGAGCTCAGGACATGTAGACATAACCCAGCTGGAAGGATAGGACAGGATTCTGAGCAGCATTCCTTCTAGAAATCTATACCACCACCACCACAACATGTGTGCAATGAATATATCAAGATGCAGAAACAACAGCAAAAAAATAGAAATAATGTATGATCCATCAATACCAGAAAAGTAAATATAAACTATGGTATACTTATACTAAGGACCTATTAAAAATGATGTTACACAGACATAGAATGACTTCAAATGTCTATTAACTGTCATAATATTAGTTGAGAAGCCAGGTACCATGACACACACCTATAATTCCAGCAACTTGGGAGGCTTAAGCAGAAGGCTGGTGAGTTCAAGGTCAAAGGCAGAGGCAGCCTATATAACTTAGTAAGAGTCTGTGTCAAAATTTAAAAAATAAATAAATAAAAACTGGGCTGGGGGTACAGCTCAGAGGTAGAGCATTCAAAAAGGATATGTGAGACCTGGAAAAAAGGAAGGAAGGAAGGAGGGAGGAGGGAGGAAAAGAAGGAAGGAAGGAAGGAAGGAAAGAAGGAAGGAAGGAAGGAAGGAAAAAAGTAAAGAAAAGAAAAGAGCAAAGCAAGAAGCATGAAGACAAAAGAAAGCATGGTCCTATTTTCACTTTAATACATGTATATTTACTTAGCTACTTTGAAGTATATATAAGAACTGAAGAATCTAAGAACTGGAGAAATCACTAGCCCAAAGTCAAGGAAGCAATTAATAACAATGGGTTGGTCAAGCCTGGTGTGGTGACACATACCTATAATCCCAGCACTTGGGGAACTGAGGCAAACGGATTGGCATGAGTTCATGGTTGGCCTGGGCTATACAGTGAGACCCTGTCTCAACAAACCAAAATTAATGTTTTATCATTTAATAGCATTTCCCACCAATATTTCTAGAATTCTTGTTTCAGTTGTTACATTACCTTTTGAAAAAAAATATAGCCAGGACTGTAATACTCAAGAAGTAGAGGCTGGAGAATTTTGAGTTTGAGGCCAGCCTGGGCTACATGGTGAAACCTATTTCAAAGATAAACAAATAAATGCATGCATATATATGCACACATAAACATTCTCCCTGTACTTAGTGGAAGATTTTATTAATACACTGACCTAAAAAACTTTATGATTTTAGGCAAAACACTTTAAAACAACCATGCAACCTTTGATCAGGTTCTATTCAAGCCCACCTAGAAACAATTTAAGGACAGAATAAGGAATACAGTACATGAAATAACACAACAAACAGTAGGATGAAAACAGAGAAGCTTTTTTCCCTGGACCTCTAGTATTACTAAAGAGACCAGCCTAAACCTGATTTTATATGAAAACCCTCTCCAGGAAAAAAAACAGAACTAGGAGTATTGTTTAGATATTATTGTTGATGTTGTTAGGTGCCATCGAGTCATTTCAGACTCATAGCGACCCTCAAAGGGTTGTCAAAGACTGTTTCAGGATTGCCTTAGTAGTGGGTTGCCAGTTCTTCTCCCATTTTTGTGGTGCTGGGGATTGAACCTAAGATCTCAGACACTGCCGAGCAGTGCTCTACCAACTGAGTTAAACCCCAGCCTGTTTAGATATAGAATTATAGAAAACTGCCAGGCATGGTGGTGGTGGTGGTTGTTGTTAGGTGCTGTCGAGTCGGTATCCGACTCATAGCGACCCTCATAGGGTTTTCAATGGCTGTTTCGGGATTGCCTTGGGAGTGGATTGCCAGGCCCTTCTCCCATTTTTGCGGTGCTGGGAATTGAACTCGGGGCCTCAGAAACTGCAGCACAGCGCTCTACCCACTGAGCTAAATCCCAGCCCCAGGCATGGTGGTGGACACCTGTAATCCCAGCCTGGCTAGAGAGTGAGTTCAATGCCAGCCTGGGCTACAGAGGGAGACCTTGTTTCAAAAAAGAAAGAAGGAAGGAAAGAAGGAAGGAAGGAAGGAAGGAAGGAAGGAAGGAAGGAAGGAAGGAGAGAGAAAAAGAGAGAGAGAGAGGGAGAGAAAGGAGGGAGGGAGGGAAGGGGGAGGGGGTGGGGAGAGAAGAGAGGGAGAAGGAAAGGAAGGAAAGAAAACTGACCTTAGGAGCTGAAGGAGATCTCAGAAAGACCATCTAATAGCACCTTTTCATTTTACAGAAGAGGAAACTGGAACTCATTAAAAAGATCAATCATAGCTAATGATTACCAATAGGAGGATACAGCTGGGAAAATCTAAAAGTATCCTCACTTCAAGCCCGTTGTCTTCTCTGGTATATATACAACAACAATTTAAACCTAATTACAGAGGAAAACTATTTTCAGCTTAATTATCCAAATGGGCTACCTCTAGGGCAAGGCTTCAAACCCATGAGGTTCAGATGTGGGTTCAGTATGTTAAAATTTTAGGGTTCAGGTTTAGCTTTGGTTCAGGTTTAAAATTTTAGTCCTATGTGTAGATAGAAGAATAACATTTTCTTCAACAACGACAAAAATAAAAATAAAAATCTGAATGTGAACTCATTTTTCACTCTGTTTGGGTTCAGGTTTGGTTTCAGAAAAAAATTTTGAATGCTCGAATCCATGCAGGTTCAGGGTTAGGGTCTGGGTTCAATTTGAAGCCCTACAATCTACACATGGGATTTAAATACAAACTTGAGCTGAACCTGAACCCTCTAAATTTTAACATTGAACCCACACGTGAACCTGAACCCAGTTTTGGTTGGTTAAGTCTAGGAGTTAAATTATTGTTCAAACCTTCGTTTCCAAATGTACACATATCCTAAAATATTCACTCTTATCAATATTTATTTATTTATTTATTTATTTATTTGTTTATTTATTTATTTATTTATTTTTGCAATACTAGGAGGCTGGACATAGGGCATTGCACATACTCTGCAAACATTCTACCAATGAGCTGCTCCCCCAGCCTCTTCCTTAATTTTTTACCTTGAGACAAGGTCTCGCCAAATTACACAGGCTGCCTCTGGTCTCAAACTTGCAATCCTTCTGCCTCTGCCTCCCAAGTACCTGGTATTACAGGCATATGCCACCACACCCAGGCACTTCTGTATCAATATTTAAACAAAACAGAATGCTTTGGCAATATGGTTATAATGAGGCAAAAAATACCAAATGTTATAATCCAGATGGATTCAAGAGATTAAAAGAAAAAATTAAAACCCCAAATCTTTGGTGTCTGGATTAAAATGGCAAAAATGATCTACTTACTGCAATCAACAAGCTTTACTCAAAGTGGAAATTATTTTATCTCAGTAATATTTGTTTTAGCCTGCAGGCATAGCCCTGTGGCATCCCATCCCGTCAGATCTCAGAAGCTAAGCAGGGTCAGGCCTGGTTAGTGCTTGGATGAGAGCCCAGCAGGGAACATCAAATACTGTAGGCTTGGGAGAAGGACCCAGCAACCTAATCCCAAAAATCAATCCGCCACTGAAAGCCCTATGAACAGCAGAGAGGCACTGATAATAGTGTTTCACCTGTTATATTAGGGTCGCTATGAGTCAATACCAACTCGACAGCACCTAACAACAAAGTACTTGTTTTAACCAAAACCACTATATTGCTGGGCATACTGGCACATGCCTATGATCCAAGCACTCATGAAACTGAGGCAGAAAGATCTTAAGTTCAAGGCCATCCTGGACTACATAGTGAAACCCTGACTCAAAAAGACAAAAAACAAAACAAAACAAAAAAAAACTATATCAAAAAAAGAAAAGAAAACTCACTGTATTATAACCCAACAATCCTTTTTTGTAATGCAATTTCTGATAATAATTCTGTCTTAAAAATTACACAATTAATTTCCCAAAATGTGTTCTACATGTCATAGAGTACTAAATAACATAAATTGTATAAAGAAAAAGTCAATAAGAGAATTTTTCAAAAATGTAACAGTATGGTCTCTGGGAAGTCTTGATTAAGCTAATGATCTTGTGATTCTCTATGGTATGGTATGTTAAACACAGATTGTAAGAGACCATTATTAGCTGGGCATGGTAGCACATGCCTATAATCCCAGTACTCCAAGGCTGGGGCAGGAGGTTCAATGCAAATTCAAGGACACCCTGGGCTGCAGAACAAGATCCTGTCTCAAAATATAAAACAAAAAGAGAGATTGTTATTTTGGTCTATGTTCCTGCACTAGGCCCCAACAAACCAGACTAAAAATCAAAATGGACTAATCCATGTAAAAGTTCTAAATCACCAAACCAAAAATAATCTGACCATCTGAGAAATCAGGCAAACAGCCATTTTCCCAAACACACCAGCTGCAACTGGCATGATAATTAAGTTCCCTCTCCTTTAGTTTCCTCACAAAAAAGGAACTAAAGTAACCTGATGTTAACTAGTCAGTTATTTTATTATTCTTCTGTGTCCCTGTGCCTGTTTTACCAGAAAAGTCACTTTAACCAATCCACTTTTTGTTTTTTGTTTCAGCTTTTTTCAGCACTCCTCTATATAAAAACAAACTCTTCCCTTCAGCTCATTGGAACACTTATTCTATTGTATGAAATGAAAGGCTGCCTGATTCTAGAATTGCATAGTGAAGCTAATCAAGATCTTTAAATTTGCTAATAATTTTGTTTTTTGACAAGTATAAACTTTCCCAAACCTATTCACCTACAGAACCAATTTTTCAGTACTCTCTAAAGAACTAATATCACATGCACAATGTACATTGTTTTTCTTTTGTTGTTGGGATTTTTTTGGGGGGTGGGGGGTTGTTGTTTGGGATTTTTGAGACAGAGTCTTACTATGTAGCCCAGATCATCACTGAACTCACTGTGTAGCCCAGGCTGGCCTCAAAGTTGTGATCCTCCTACCTCAGCCTCCTGAGTGCTAGGATGACAGGTGTGTGCCACCTCACCCATCACACTGCACACTATTTATGAACATGCAAACTGTATGTGTTAATGTTCAAACCATTGTACCAATTATGTTCATACATATATAATATTCCATTAGGATTGTTTTTATTTTAAAACTTACTATATATTATTCCAGAAACATGTTTTTCAAAAAGATAACCTAGAAACCAAGATTAAGGGCTAAAAATGATAGAGGCTCAGATAATAGGCTACACGGAACATAGAGGTTCTGTAAATTGCTGAATATACTGGTTTTGACATATTTTCCTAACTCTACTAAATCTGTTCTGAATTCAAAGGCCAGATCTTTTTTACAAAAGGAGAAGGAGGAGGAGAGGAAGAAGAGAAAGAAGAGGAGGAATAGCAGGAGGAGGAAGATGACTTTTTTCTATAAAGATGAGGGGTCATACTTGGATAGTAAAACTCCAGATACAGCTTAGCAGTAAAGGCTGAGAAGCTCTAGAATTCATACCACAAGTTAGGAATCCTGAAAGGTCACATTAGAGGAGATTAAACAAAGGACAATATGTTCAAAGCAAGTGTTTGATGTCTCAATTGTTAAGAGTGTGCTGTTGTGATTCAACTATACTTTCTGAGTTTGTCACTGAGTCTGATATAGGAAAATCACATTGTTGACCTATAGTCCACTATTCTCCTCTGGACCTAAAATGTACAGCCAGCAAGAGGTCAAAATGTTGCCAAAACAGAATTCTACATTTAAATTACTCCCAGGTCATCTCTTAATTTAGTCTAATTTTGTGAATTTAACACATTGCCTCTCGCTTTCTATTAAATACAAACAAAAACATTTAAAGACTAGCCCATAAAAAAACATTATCTAAGAGAAAGTTTTAAAAAGTTAAATTTTATTTGTGCCAGAACATACACTTTTATTTACTTTGATCGTGTTACTCAATGGCAATCAATTCTAAACTAAGTTAAAAGCATTAAAAATAATTTGCATGTTGGCATGGTGGTGCATGCCTGTAATTCCAGCACTTGGGAGGCTGAAGCAGGAGGATCACAAGTTCAAGGCCAATCTAGGCTACAAGAAGGAGAAGGAGGAGGAGGAAGAGAAGGACAAGGGAAGAGGAGAAGGAAAAGAAGAAGAGGAGCAGGAAAATGAGGTGGCAGCCAAGGAATAGGCTCAGGCTAGGCAGCACAGGCAATGTGCGAAGTCCTCCATATACCATAGGCTTGGTGCAAAGACCTCGGTGCTTGGGTTTAGACTGCTGAAAAGTGATTGGCTAGTGTAAAAAAATAACTGAATTACCATTAATAAAGCCCTTTAAATTCTGCCTGGCATGGTAAATGGAGCTATTTTTATCATCATAATCAATAGGATACTATTTTATGTAAAACTTTGTTCAGCAACAAATAAAAACCTCATTTCTTCTGAGGTAAATGATGCCACTTGTCCTTACCATCAGAAACAAGTAACTGAGAATTCCTCCTCACCACACTTGGAACTGTGTCTCTAATACAGCTGAAGGAAAGGAGGAGAATGCCTCCCACTTCACCTTCTATTCTCATCTCTCTGCCTGTCTACTTAAATTCAGTCATAACTTAAGAACTACTTTGATACTTTACATGCTTCAGTGGCATTTCTGCAAATAGTTCAGAATATTTTAACTTCACTTTGGTTGTATTTCTGACTTTTCAGAAAAGGAGAAGCCTTAGTTAAAAATTGAACCATAATAAATTTATCTCTGTTAAGCACCTTGTAAATTTGCACATTTCAAGTAGCATCATGGCAAACTATGTTGCCAAAGGATTTCTTTGGCTTTGTATTTTGATAACATACCTGTCCTTAATAAAGTAAACCACTGAAATTTTCCTATATGATGTCAGTTCTCTCACACACACACACTCGTTCTTGCTTGCGCTATCTCTATCTCTCTCTCTCCCTTTCTATATATATATATATATATATATATATATATATATATATATATATACACACACACACACACATATATATACATACATGTATATACACATATATACACATATATAGGCTGGGATTTAGCTCAGTTGGTAGAGCGCTGCGCTGCAGTCTCTGAGGTCCCAAGTTCGATTCCCAGCACTGCAAAAATGGGAGAAGGACCTGGCAATCCACTCCCAAGGCAATCCCGAAACAGTCAGCCATTGAAAACCCTATAAGGGTCACTATGAGTCGGATACTGACTCAACACCACCTAACAACACATATATACATGTATATACACATATATACACAAACACACATACACACACATCTATATGTATGTTTGTATGTATATGTGCATAAAGATGTGTGTATACAGATTGTCCAAGAAACTCTACATCTGTATCTGAGTTTATTTTTAGACAAAGTTAATTCTTTCCTTACTTTTACTCACAGTAGTACTGGTTCAATCTGTTTATGGATATATACTATGTTCACAACCACTTGCTTCACAGGTATGTGATACTAGTCACAGGGTACATCAAATAATGGAATGTGAATGAGTTAAAAACTTATTACATCTCCTGACAAAGCGTATGCCCCAGTAGATCAGAATCTCCATCTCTGTAAATGAAAAGCAGCATATAAAAAATGATGTATCATAATTATTATTGGAAGAGAATCATGATGAGGTATCATAATGTTGAGTCCCACCAATCCCCTTTCTCTTCCTCTCTACCACTCTGATCTATAATTTCAAGGACAAGTGTGAATACATATTCTTTCAATTTTAATACAGGCATAAATTTAACTTCCAGAAATAGCTCTCCTCAGAGTGCCTCCAAAACTTTGCTTCAGTTGTAATAAACTTACCAAACTCTGAATTTATATCTCAAAACAGCACCCACAAAAATAAGAGGTCTAACAATTCATGTAGCACCTTAAGATGAATTCAACAATAAAAGCTTAAAATTTTATACGTAGAATAAACTTCTATATGTAAAGATTATTTAAGCTAGCCTTCATTTTAAGGAATTCAAATATTTAGTACCAATTCAAGGGTTGGTTTGAGTTTGGATTTGTTTGGTTGTTTTTTAATATTTTGACACAACTTACAAAATCATAAAGAAAAATATAACAACGCAAAACCAAAGAATCTTTTAGCTGATAAGGACTGATTTGTTTAAAAATAAAAATAATAATAATCTATTCTTTCTAAAGAGGGGCAATACTGTTGTTGTTAGGTGCTGTCGAGTTGTGTCCAACTCATAGGGAGACTGATAGGGTTTTCAGTGGGTGATTGTTTCAGGACTGTTTCAAGAGTGGATTGCCACATCCTTCTCCCATTTTTGCAGTGCTGGGAACCTCAGAGACTGCAGAGCGCCACCCTACCAACTGAGCTAAATCCCCACTCCCTAGGGGCAATACTAAGTAGATCTATTTCTGACCACCTCTAAGGTGGAAAAGTTCAGTCATAAGCCTTTGTCAGTTTATCTCACAAAACACCCAAGAAAACTAAATTTGCCTTTAAAACTGGCTGTCAGCTAGCCCAACACTCATCTCAAGTGAAGTAAATGCTAAGAGCCAGGTCAGTGAAGATTCAGCTGCACAAATTCACTGAAGAAGAAATAGCCACGGAAAGAGCCACTCCATTGCACTTGCACCCAAATACAAAGGCACACAGAGAAATGGCATCTTAAGAACCTACAGTCAGTTGGGCCTCGTGGTACATGGCAGCCTGGCTACATAGGGAGTTCCAGGCCAGCCTGAGTTTCACTCCAAGACCCTGACTCAAAATAATAATAATAATAATTATTATTATTATTATTATTATTATTATTATTATTATAAAAACAAGGGCTAGAGATATAGCTCAGTGGTAGAGCTCTTGCAGAAAGATTCCCTAAAAAGAACATGTACATTATTAATAAGTTGGTTATACACCTAGTATTTGGGCTGGGATTTGGCTCAGTTGGTAGAGCACTGCACTGCAGTCTCTGAGGTCCTGAGTTCAATTCCCAGAACCACAAAAATAGAAGAGCCTAGCAATCCACTCTCAAGGCAATCCCGAAACAGCCATTGAAAACCCTATGAGGGTCACTATGAGTCAGATACCAACTCGACGGCACCTAACAACACCACCACCACCTAGTATTTGGATAAATATACACTACATGCCATTTTTATTCATTTTCATGACTAATTTTGGTATTTTCATTAGATGGTATCTACGTCCAGGAACAAAATCTCACTGTATAGTATCAGGCCCATAGGAAAGAGACCAAGTTGCAGTTATCTGTGAAAGACTGATTGCTTGAAATCAATTGTGTTGTAACTTAGGAGTGATGGGAATACCATCTGAACCTCACTATGCCTTCAGAAAAGAAATCAACAAAGCACCTTAGTGATGAGCATATTTTTTACAATGTACATAATTTGACACTGAAAGAGCTGGGCATGGTGGTAGATACATGTAATCCCAACAATTCAAGAGTTAAGGCAGAAGTTCAAAGCCAAGCCATGCTACATAGTGAGACTTTGCCTCAAAAATAATAGGGGGGGAAGAAATTTGGAGGAGAAATTATTGTGGGGTACTGCTGATGAAGAATAGTCATGTATATTTCTTGGCAAGTTTTGTTTAGGATCATTAAACCCAACTACTATGGGGGTGGGGCGAAAAGCTGGAAAAATCTGCAATTCCTACAAACATTCAGGGTCACATCCTTGTTCACTTAGATTCTTGCCCACCCAGCCTACACCTGTCCCTTCAATCCATCTTCCAGTATCCATCACAATGATTTTATAATGTACACACCTAACCATACCTTTTCAAGTTCAAAACTCCCTTGAATGACTGACAGACTTTCAGAAAAGTATGCAAACTCCTTACATGAAGGAACCTTCCTGATCTGCCCTTGCCTTCCCATGTACTAACAATATTAAACTAGCTTTGAGATCTACAAAAGATACCATTTTCCTCTTCTTGGTGCCTTCAGGCTAAATTGCACGCACACCTGTCTTTACCCACCAACACTTATTAAACCTTTAAAATTCAGAGATTCATCTCCTCCCAGAAGTTTCTTCCAACTTGCCTTTGGAACCCTGGTGCCCTTTCTCTGGACTCACAGCATCCCATGCACACCTCTACCACTGTACTACTCTTAACTACATTACAACTGTTGTCTTACATACCTGTCTGTCCCACTAAGACTCAGGCTCCTTACAATAGTACACACTCTCATGTGCAATTCAAGTGGTTTGCATAGTGCCTAGCACAAAGCAGACACTCTTTTCAGAAGCAGCAGTTTGAACTGAAACTCTGTCAGATATTGAAAAGGATAGTTAAAGCTGGGGAATCATAGAAACCAATGTGCATCTTAACAACTCTGTGTCAACATAAGATACCAAAAGTATATTCATTTACTGATGTTTTGATCAAGCCACAACCTTTTCTTCGAGTTAGGTCTTCAGATTAATTACTGACATTATTTTTCTTACATAATCCATTGCAATGATAACCAGTTTGGCTTTCTTTAAAGTGAAAACTTGACACTTGCAAAATAACGGGAGTAGCAAATATTTTTAGATATTTGTTAGAACTGTTTCAGTCTCATATCAGGCTCATCTAAATTAACAGCAAGATTTTTAAGATCTTTAACAGATCTTCCTGAAGAATTCAATTTACTTTTTTATAGAAAAATCTTTCTTTGCACATTCAGGTATGATCAATTTATACAATACTAAATAAAATGCATACTCAGAAACACAAGTAAATGTATTTAAACAGGTTTAGGAAGGTACCTAACCAACTTTTACTTAGCTTCCAGCTCACTGGGACAAGATGAATAGTGAGGGAATGCTACTAGAGAGGAAATAGTCTACAGGGCAGAATCACAGGTGGGCATCAGTCATATGTTCAATCCAGCAAATAGAAGACATCAGTTAGTCCAGCAAAATAGGTAAAAAGAGATGAGTAGAAACCTTCTAAGATAAATTTTTGCTGAAAAAACACAGAGAAGGAATGCAGAAGCAATGAATTTCTTTCTCCAACCTTCCACAACCACCAACATAGAGCAGAGAGGTAAACAGCAAAGTGATGCCATCATCCATTCATCCATCATTTGTCAGTGATTTCTTACACTGTGCATTGCTAACTCCTTTGTGTATTCAAGACCCCACCTGCCTAACTCTTACACTGCAAAAACTCTCTCTCTCTCTCTCTCTCTCTCTCTTTCTTTCTCTCTCTCTCTCTCTCTCTCTCTCTCTCTCTCTCTCTCTCTCACACACACACACACCCCTCTACTATCCTGCCAATTGTTTTGATTTGCTTTTGGGTATCTTACACATGCTTTTCTCTTGGCTTAGGATTTCCCACTTCTCTATTTGATCCTTACTCATCTTCAAAGTTTCTACTCAGGCATCACTTGCTCTGTGACTGATGAATCTTCTCTTCTTGCTGATGAAGGTAGACACTCCTGCTCAGGAGCATCAGTGCAAGCTGACAGACCCAAATAAGGTGACTATGTGTACTGGCTTCCCTCTCTCAGTCCTAGGTTATGTCTATTGCACCACATAAGTATTAACAGCACCCTTTTCACTCTCAAAGTGTTCCCATTTTGACAATAAATGATATGGTAACCATAGACATTGCATGATACAAGTAAAACGAAACAATGATAATAGTATATGCCCTAATTAAAAAAATAATAATAAGAGCCTGGTGCGGTGGCACACGCCTATAATCCCAGAGGCTTAGGAAGCAGAGACAAGAGGATCTTAAGTTCGAGACCACAGGCAGTCTGCATAATTTAGCGAGACCCTGTCTCAGAAAGTAAAAAAAAATGGGCTGGGGGGTGCAGCTCAGTGGTACAGCACTTGCAAAGTCTATGCAAGCGCGAGGCCCTGGGTTCAACCCCCACTACTGCAAAAAATAATAATAACAACAACAACAACAACAACAATAATAAATCAGACTAATTTCTCAAATATTTGTAGTTATTATTAATGCTCCCATCTTTTATTCTCAAAAGAGTCACAGTTTGGACAATAAATTATAAATGTTGCCCTATGAATACACCTATATCACAGCACTTACGACACTCGCCTATAAATATTTTCTTCTCTGTTTCCTCCTAAAGACTAACTTCTTGAGGAGCAAGAGTTTATCTTATGTATCTTAATATGCATACAGCAGAGCACAAAGCTCAACACATTTTAAGCATATTTAATGTTTGTTGACAGCTATCAATCAGTTCAGATGATAAATCCTTCTCTAAATATCGCAGCATAATAAATTATTTATAAACACCTGAATAATAGATCTATCAATCTTAACTAATGCCTATATAGTAATTACTACAGAACATTATAATTATTGTTGTTGCTGTTAGGTGCCGTCAAGTCGGTATCCGACTCATAGCAACCCTCTGTACCACAGGGGAAACACTATTGTCAGTGCTTCTCTGCTGTTCATAGGGTTTTCAATGGCAGATTGATTTTTGGGAGGGGGTTGCCAGGTCCTTCTCCCAAGCCTACAGCTTCTGGTGTTCCCAGGCGGTCTCCCATCCAGGTACTAACCAGGCCTGACCCTGCTTAGCTTCCAAGATCTGACGGGATTGGATGCCACAGAGCTATGGCTGCAGGCATTATATGAAAAATATCAGTAGTAATAAAATAATACTTGACATACTAAGTTTATTCAGATAACATGATAAACTGTAAGATGAAGTTATGTATTTTTACCAGCATCTTTCTAAAAGGTGCTTTCATTATGTCAATTTTGGCAATACAAAAACACTAACTTTCATAGTTCCACTATTATATAAAGAGATTACCAGAGACCTTGAAAATACTATGGCAATTCTTCAGCCTCAATGTCAATTGCTTTTTGTTTGTTTGTTTTTATTTTCAAAACCAGGTCTCATTGTTCAGCCCAGGCTGGCCTCAAACTAACAATCATCCTGTCTCAGCCTCCCAAGTGCTGGAATTATATGTATGACCCACCCTGTCCAGTCTACACTGCTTTTTAAAGAATATCTTTTTAAAATATATCTCTGAAAATGTACATAAACCCAAATTAAATTACTGTATATTTAAAAACAAAGATGCAGAAAACAGCTTAGCTATTCTCTTCCTTAGGGTACTATTAAAAGTTATTTCTGCTGAGGGAAAATTTGTTTGTACATAAACAAATTTGCATGAATAAGCAAAGCCATTTCATATTTCAGCTTAATTACTACATTAGACATCTTTCAGATAATGTAATTCAAAGAGAAAACAAGCAAGCAAAAGATATGATTTTAAGGCCTTAGATTATTTGTTCGCATGCATTTTATTACTACTTACTTACAAATCATGGAGAAAATGTAAAATTGCTTTCTAGATAAACAAAAATCATACTAAGCAAGAGCTTGATTAGAGAATAAGAAAACAACCAAAATATTTTAAAAATTATAACATAGCTCTGGAATTGAAACCAGACACATTTCTAAAATCAATATTGAGGGAGTGGGGAGAGAGGAAGAACCCCAAAATGTAATTCCTCTCTCATTACTGAAGAGAACAAAAGAAACCTCATCATAGTAAACAGACCAAGAAATAAAAGAGGAACAAAGAGACTACATGGTAAGAAATAAATCAACTGCCTTTTTAAGTTAAATTTTCAATTATTTTCACTGTAAAAATACAGATATATTCACATATTCAAATTGCCAAAGTTGTAGGAAGTTATTGCAATTTCTAAATAGCTTTACAATTTCTGATGAAGCCTCAATTTTTAGATTCCTTCACAACTAATTACAAGCTTGGATGATCACTCAAAGTAGAAATAAAGTTAAGGCAAAATGAATACCCTTCCCCTTCCCCTCCCACAGCCTTATCTCACATAAGTATACTTTAACGACTATTCCTTGTTACTCATGGAGCTGTCATTACCTTACAGGGCAATAGACTGAGATTCCACAAATGAAAGAGAACATAACAGCTTCAGACAACCAACCATGGCAGTAGCCAGTCTGTAATGGAATCATTCAGTTTTCAACCATAACAGCTAACTCGAAGGATTTTTACCTATAAATAAATTATACAAGCATTATACATATTCAAATACTATTAGCATCAACCCAACTTGGACTGTCAGATGGAGGTAGTGAAGAAAATGAAGGAAAAGAAGCACTGGTGGTAGACATCAGGATTATTAATACAGACCATATGCCTACATGTGACAGTCTTACAGACATCCTACAAAACAAAGTTCCTACCCTAAAAGTTTAAACAACCTTAGTTAAGACAATCATAAAGCAGGATACAGTGGCATGTGCCTGTAGTCCCAGCACTAGGGACACTTACAAATGGAAAGATTACTTGAACCCAGGAGTGGGAGATAAGTCTAGCAGCCTACAAAGCACAGTGAGACCACAGGTTTTAAAAAAAAAAAAAAAAATCACAATTCACCAGCATCTTAATCCAGGTCTGTCTGATTTTAAACCTTATAATCTTCCACTTCAACACACTTCCCCAAGAAGGGGCACCACTTCAGCAGATTTTCTAAAAATAAAAGGGACAGTAGAACCAACTCCCCCACTAAGATACATGGAGAAAAATGAGCTTTCTCCCTGAAGCAGCTCCAAACTGTGCAACCAAATAAGAAAACTGGACTGTGACTGATGGTTAATTTTACATATCAACATGGTTGAGCCATGGTGCCTAGGTATTTGGTCAAACATTATTCTATCTGTTTTTGTGATGGTGTTTTAAGTGAGATTAACATTTAAATTGGTAGACTTTGAGTAAAACTGATTTCCCTCCGTAATATGGGTGGACCTCATCCCATTAATTGAAAACCTTGAAAAGAACAATACTGTACTGACTTCCCCCAATCAAGAAGAAAATTTCCAGCAAATGGCTTTTGTACTTGGCTGCAACACATACTTTCTGGCCTGCCAATTGACCCTGCAGAGTTTTGACTTACCTGTCTCCATGGTCATGTGAGCTAATCAATTCCCTAAAATAAATCTATGCATATAGATTTATTTCCTATTGGCTCTGTTGCTCCGGAGAACTGATTAATCCATCAATTAAACATTAAATATGTAGTTAGGTTGCCGTCAAGTTATGTCCAACTTATAGTGACCCTCATAGGGTTTTCAATGGCTGATTGTTTTGGGATTGCCTCGGGAGTGGATTGCCATGTCCTTCTCCCATTTTTGTGGTGCTGAGAATCAAACCCCGGACCTCAGAGACTGCACAGCAGCACTCTACCAACTGAGCTAAATCCCAGCAAACATTAAATATAGGATATAGGAAAAAGACACCTTCAGAAATACTCATTTTAGTATACTCAGTTTATTTCCACCTTTCTCCAGAATAAGGATGAACTCTGATAGTTCTAATCAATCAATTCTAGCCAATGGTTTCCTCTCCAGATTAGGGATAATAATTTCGTAAAACAATAAGAGACAAAACCAAGTAACTCCAAACTAACAGCTAACAAAGCTAACAAACTTGCAGCCTCTGATTGCTTCAGCTGCAAACAGGTCAATATACTGAGAGTGCTGCAGGTCCCTAAAGGTACTAAAGAATTCATTACTCCAAAGAGGAACTACTAATATAAAAATTCCACAAGCATCATAATCTCCAATGGAAAAACACAAGTCTCAACTCAGACTTGGTTAGATGCCTAATTAGCTAAGAAAGTTATCCTTGCCTCAGGTGACTTTTGAAGACAAATTTATATAAACATACAAAATCACAACCACTAAAAACATTTTTTTCTTGAATCTCTACTGTGTTTTTTCACTGCAACCATTTTACATAAAGAAGTGAAAATCTTAAATGTTTTATCTGTTAAAGTTGCATCTTTTCCTTTAAGTAGTCCTTACAATTTTATCCAATCATCGAAATGTCATGACTAGAAATATAATATTCAGTAAGATACTAGCAGAATTTACTAGCCATTTTAAGCATACCTAATGAAAAATCATAATGTACTGTCAGATTATACAGTAAAGCAATTTAATTCAGACTTCACCAGAACTTACAAAATGCCAGAATTGCTTAAAATTCGAACATTGGAGTTATCAGCTGATGTGATTTCAGAAGCAATAGTTTAAACTTCTAATTTTAGATCTCTGCTACCCCCAAAATATGTTTCCCATCATTTAGATACTATAACATTATCTAACAAATATTTTTAAAAGTGGAATACTATCCAATGCATGAGAGGAACTGACCCTTTGACTCTATCTAAAAATATATACTACTATACAGTCTAATCATACATCAAATGAACCTCTTTCCAGCTAATACTTTTGTTAAGAGGAACAACAGGAAACTACATATTGGCTGGAATTCTGGAACAGGAAACATATTCAAAAGGACTCTGTGGAGGCCTAGAACCCCAAATCCTGTTTTTAACTGAGTGTGTGCAAGTTTTTTCATGGGATTATATTTAAGCAACACACTGAACTTGACATCTCTTCTTTCTCAACTTCACAGACAGGAAGCCTATTGAGACTCAATAATCTAACAGATCAAAAAGACACAAGCTCACATGGAAAAACTTGTTAGACTTTCTTTAGTCAAATGTTTATAATTTGTAATAAAACTGTTCATTAATATGTTTCACTTCAAATCTAGTATATCTGCTTTCCAAAAGCATATTTTGAGTAACACATTAGGACATAGTATACACAATAGCTAAACTCAAAGAAAATATTTGACACCTATGCAAAGTTATACATAATTTAAAATAAATTAGAAGGTCTTCCCCTCCTAACTTAGAAACTTAGCCACAAATGTTGGATCAATTTTATCAAAAATTAAAATATATGCACTTAACAAATTCAATTGTCAAAAGTATACCAATTTTCTTAAACTAATACCTTCAGTGTTACATAAACTTTTCAACCAAAAGTTTTTTTCTGTGACATGTCCTCCAAAGGAAATCACATTAAAAATTAAGTATTAGAATTATGAAGCTGGGCATAGTAGTGCACACCTGTAATCCCAGCAGTCAGGAGACAGAGACAGGAGGATCATGAGTTTGAGGCCAGCCTGGGCTACACAGCAAGATCTAGGCCAGTCTGGGATATGAAATCCTGTCAATAAATAATTAAATAAATAAATAAATGAATGAATAAATAAATAAAATTATGTACAGCATTAAAAAGTATTTTGTCATCTTCCTTAAGTTGTTATTGATGATCTGATTGATCGTCTACCATTTTTATGTAAGAAATAACATACTCACTAGAGAAAATTCAGTAAATCTAGAAAAATAAAAATAAATTTTAATATCATGCTCATTCTTCCCACTCCAAAAACTTAGGAGTTAAAATTTTGATGTATATGCCTGTACTCCCTATTCTAGGAACAAATACATACATTTGAAAAATAAAAATATGATAAAAAATCATGTTAAGTATTTAGTAAGCCTGTTTATTGGGCAGTATTTCTTACCTTAAAATAACCTAAGAAAATATGAGCTACACATATTTATCCTATTACACTTACGCATCTATTATAATGAATTTAGTCATCACCCTATTATTGAATATATGGATTGCTTTAACAATCTACTGACACAAATTACATTTTGATGCAGTCCTTATAACAATCATTGACCAAAAAGGCAGTAAACAATGCACAGAACTCATCAAACAAAGGCCTACAGTGGGCTAGGGATATAGTAATGTGACTCACTGGTGGAGTGTTTGTCTAGCATGAGAGAGGCTGAGGGTTTGATACTCAGTAGACAAAAATAAAACTAAGAAAAAAAAGGTGGCCTACAAACAAATGGCAACCTTCATTCTTACTCATATATCAGCATCATGTGTAGAAATTATAAGGGACATTTTCACCTCTCAAAAGAAAAACTATAAACCATGTAGCTGTTGTTGTTAGGTGCCCTTGAGTCAGATCCAACTCATAGCAACCCAACATACAACAAAATGAAATACTCCCGGATTCTGTGCCAGGCACGATCTTTTTCACGTTTAAGCCCACAGTTGCAGATACTCTGTCAACCCACCTAGGTGAGGGTCTTTTTTTTTTTCCTTGACCTGCCACTCTCCCAAACATCATGTCCTTCTCCAGGGACTGGTCCCTCCTCACAACATGTCCAAAATATGTAAGAAGCAGTCTAGCCATCCTTCCTTCCAAGGAGCACTGTGATTGCACTTCTTCTAGGAGAGATCTGTTGGTTCTTTTGGCAGTCCCTGGCATATTCATTATTCATCTCTAGCACCATAATTCAAAAATCTCAATTCTTCTCCAGTCTCCATTATTCAATGTCCAGCTTTCACAACCCAAGGATACAAATGAAAATGCCATGGCTTGAGTTAGGCATACCTTTGTCTTCAACGTGACCTCCTTACTTTTCAACACTTTAAAGTGTTGAAATAAATGCAACAGCTTTTCCCAGTGCTATGAATCTTTTGATTTCTTGACTGCTACTTCCATGCATGTTAATTGCAGAACCAAGTAAAGCAACATCATGGACAACTTCAATCTTTTCTCCATTTATCATCAAGTTGCTTAATGACCCAGTTGTAAGGATTTTTGTTTTGGTGATGTTGAGATGCAAACCATACTGAAGGCTATGTTGATCTTCATCAGTAAATGTTTCAAAGCCTCTTCACTTGCAGCAAGCAGAGTTGTATCATAGCCGTAACCCAAGTTGTTAATGAGTCTTCCTCCAATCATGATGCTGCATTCTTGTTCACAAAGTCCAGTTTCTTGGATTATTTGCTCAGCACCAAAATTGAAAAGGTATGGTGGAAGGATACAGGCCTGATGCACACCTTTCTTGTTTTTAAACCAGACAGTGTTTCCTTATTCTGTTCCAACCGCCTCCTGGCCCATGTACAGATTCCTCATGAGTACAGTTAAGTACTCTGGTATTCCCATTCTTTGCAATGCAATCCATAATCTGTTATGAACCACACAGTCAAATGCCTTTGCATAGTTGGAAAAAAACATATATATCTTTCTGATATACTCTGCTTTCAGCTAATATCCATCTAGCATCAGCAGTGACATCCCTTGTTCCACACTCTCTTCCTAATCCAGCTTGATTTTCTGGCAGTTCCCTGTCAATATAATGCTGCAGTCACTTTTGAATATCTTTAGCAAAATTTTACTTGCATGTGATATTAATGATATTGTTTGATAATTTTCACATTCATTTGGATCACCTTTCTTGGGAGTAGGCACAAATATAGATCTCTTCCAATCAATTGGTCAGGTAGCTGTTTTCCAAATCAATTGGCATAAACAAGTGAGCACCTCCAGTGCTGCATCTGCTTGTTGAAACATCTCTATTGGTATTCTGTCAATTCCTGGAGCCTTATGTTTTGCCAATTCCTTCAAGGCAGCTCCCATGTCATTCTTCAATACCACTGGTTCCTGACCATATGCAACCTCTTGAAATGCTGGCCATTTGTTCCATCTTCTTTTGATGTTTCCTGCATTATTTAATATTTTCCATGTAGAATCCTTCACTATTGCCACTTGAGGCTTGAATTTTTTCTTTAATTCTTTAAGCTTAAGAAAAACAGAGTATATTGTTCCCTTTTGGCTTTCTATCTCCAGATCTTTGCACATGTCATTATAATACTTGATTATGTCCTCTAGAGCTGTTCTTTACAATCTTCTGCCTAGTTCCTTCATTTCATCATGTCTTCCTTCTACTGTAGCTGTTTGATGTTGAAGAGCAAGTTTCTGAGTCTCTTTTGACACGTAGTTTGGTCTTTTCGTTTTTTCTTGTCTTTTTAATAACTTTTTGATTTCCTCATGAATGATGTCTTTGATGTCAAGCCACAACTTGTCTAGTCTTCAAAACCTGTTCTTGAGGTGGTCTCTGAACTCAGGTGGGATATACTTAAGGTCATACCTTGGCTCTCATACACTTGTCATTTTCTTCAGTTTCAGTTTGAACCTGCATATGAGCAGTTGATGGTCTGCTACACAATCAGCACCGGCTCTTGTTCTAACTTTTGATACTGAGCTTTCCTATCATGTCTTTCCACAAATGTAGTTAATTTGGTTTCTATACATCCCATCTGATGAATTCCAAGTGCATAGTTTCTGTTTATGTTGGTAAAAAAAAATGTAATTGCAATTAAAAGGTCATTGGTCTGACAAATTTCCATCATGCCATCTCCAGAATCATTTCTATCACCAAGGCCATTATTTTCTGACTATTGAGCCTTCTTCTTTGTTTCCAACTTTTGCATTCCAGTCATCAGGAATTGTCAGTACAACCTGATTGCATGTTCAATCTATTTCAGACTGCAGAATGTGGTAAAAAAATCATCCCTATCTTCATTTGTAGACTTAGTGGTGAGTGCATAAATTTGAATAATAGTCATATTAACTGGCCTTCCTTGTAGTCATACAGATATTATTCTATCACTGACAGCCTTGTACTTCAGGACAGATCTTGAGATGTCTTTTTTGATAATAAATGCAACCCCATTTCTTTTTAATATACCATTCCTGGCATAGTAGACCATATGATTATCTGATTCAAAATGGCCCATGCCATTTCATTTTAGTTCACTGATGCCTAGAATGTTGATGTTTATGTACTCCATTTCACTTCATTTCTAATTTTCCTACATTCATACTATGTACACTCTATGTTCCAATTATTAATGAATGTTTACAGTTGTTTCTTCACATTTCAAGTCATGCCCTAACAGCCTATCCTGGTATTTTACTCCATTCCTTTCATTAAGGTAGACTCTACTTTGAGGAGGCAACTCTTCCCACTTGTCTTTTGAGTGCCTTCCAACCTGGGCGACTCATTTTCCGACACTATATCTGACACTGGTTCTCTGCTATTCATAGGGTTTTCAATGGCTATTTGTTTCAGGAGTGGATTAGTCACATCCTTCTCCCTAGTCTGTCTTAGTCTGAAACCTGCTTGTCATGGGTGACCCTGATTGTATCTGTAATACCAGTGACATAGCTTTCAGCATCATAGCAACACACAAGCCCCCACAGTATGGCAAACTAATAGACAAATGGAGATAAACCATATCAATAATACTAAGTGCTGGTTCAAGGTTTGTGAAGAAACTATTCCAATAGAATGTTAATTTTAAACTAGTACAATCTTTCTGAATAATAATTTAGGTAGGATGTTCAAAGGCTTTAAAATATTTTAGCTAATAATTTTATTTTTAGGAATAATTTTATTTTGGTACATGTTGTACCAAAAAAAGTATACAAAGCTAATTCCCTTTTAACATTAGCTTAATGTTATGCACAGATATTAAAGGTCAGTGAAGACCTGATCCATAATATTGCTATGATCTGAGTGTGTCTTCCAAAAATTCACACTGGAACTTTAATTCCCAATGTGATGTTGTTGGGAGGAGGGACCATTAGGAGGGACCAATGCCTTTCCCATAGGGCCAGATCAGTTACTGCAAAGAGCATGTGGTTATACAGTGAAGCACCTCTTCACTGCCCTATGGCATGTGCTCATTTCCGCTTTCACCTTCTGTCCCATTATGACTTCCTTGCCAAATGTTACCTCTATGCCATAGGTTCTCCTAGCCTCCAGAATCATGAAACAAATAAACTTGATTCCTTTATAAACTACCTAGTCTCAGGTACTCTGTTATGCCAACAAAAAATGGACTAAGATAATTAGTCTTCTTCAATTCTGCTTTTCCTACCACATCATAGATTTTCCTGGTCTAGTCTTTACTTTCATAGGACTTATACATGTGCATGTTTGTTTGTTTATTTTAGGGCTCAATGCTCAATCTTAAAATTTCTAAGAGAAAATAGGTGCTTTCCACATAGCATATTACATAAGACCAGATGCACAATTTAAATTACCATAGTTTATTATTCTTCTTACAGAATAAACTTCTAAAAATAAATATATCCTATGTATCAGTGCCTGCAGCCATACCACTATGGCATCCAATCCCATCGGATCTCAAGAGCTAAGCAGGATCAGGCCTGGTCAGTACTTGGATGGGAATACCAGGTGCTATAGGCTTGGGAGGAGGACCCAGCAATCCATCCCCAAAAATCAATCAGCCATTGAAAACCCTATGAATCGCAGAGAAGCACTGACAATACTGTTTCTTCTGTTGTACATAGGGTCGCTATGAATCAGACACTGACTCAAGGGCACCTAACAACAACAATGTATCACAAGATAAGATGACATTTAAACACCGTACAATCAGTTGTGCCTGTCCCCCTGAAGAATAGGAAAAAAAACACTCATACTATATCAGTTGATTAGTAATGGAAAGTATGGGGCTGGGGTGTGGCTCAGTGACAGACAACTTGCCTAGTATGCAAGAGGCCCTGGGTTCAAAAAAATTGAACTGTGAATTTATGTATATTCCTTCTTTTACAAAATAATTTTGCACATTCCTTTTATCCAAAAGAAATACTTAGTAAAAGAACCCATCAATATAGCTAGCATTGACTCAAAAATAGATCTTAAAAAAATAACTTTTCCATTTCCTCTATGAAAGTCCATTACAGTGAAGGAAAACTCTTCACATGCCTGAAAAGGGACCTCTGACTTTGAGAATTACTTCATATTCTCATATTCAAAATTAGACATATTTTCTGATATGAACATACCTTCCATGAAGATCTGCTGATACATATTTTTGAAAGAGAAATAGAAGTGAAAAGAAATCTCTGAGCCTGGCATGGTGACTCACACCTGTAAGTTCTAGGCCAGAGGCAGCTTGTATAACTTAGCAAGACCTTGTGTCAAGATAAAAAAAAAAAAAAAAAGAAAAGAAACTAAAAAATTGGCTGCAGGTGCACTTCAGTGGCTTGCAAAGTATGTGCATGACCCTGGGTTCGGCCCCCCAGTACAACCAAAATGAGAGAGAGAGAGAGAAAGAGAGGGGGGGGGATTAGAAGAAAGGAAAGAAGGAAGGAAGGAAAATTAACTTTTGGAGGAGAAATCTGACATGGATAAAAGAAAAACTCCCACTTCACTGTATGGTAACAAACTCAAAGCACAAAAAACACATCAAGCTGAGCATGGTGCTGCACACCTGTAAGCCCAGCACGCAGGAGGCTGAGGCAGGAGGATCTCAAGTTCAAAGCCAACCTGGACTACATATAGAGACTTTGTCTCAAAAAAAAAAATACATAAAAGACACAAATGCCAATACCTACTCTAGAAATCTCTCACCTGGTCACTTGGAAAGAAACCTCCATGATCAAGACTTTTGCTCACCTTTTTGATGCTAGTCAATTGCTATGTGTCCCAATTTAGCCCACTCTTTGAACTGAAAAGCAAAATAATTTGGAAAGATTCACTTTCTCTAATGCAAAACTCATCATCTGACTTAAAAATGAGGGAAAGAGACTTTTCGTAGTTTCACTCAAAACCACTTGTCGTTATCCAAAGATAATATGGAGAATAATATGAACTGTAAAAACAAACAGTTGGTTGTTTTAGTTTTGGTTTTAAGAGATGTGTTTCGAGGCAGCTTATGCTCCCATGGAACTCCCTAAGTAGCCTACATTGGCCTTGAACTTAACAAACACTTTTTGAAAATCTCAATGAAATAGTCTAAATAATCAAAAAAAAATGTTTCTCCTCCTAGAATATAAAATTTTTCAATATTTTTAGACTGGCTATTTCATTGTCTCCTTTGTAAAACAAGTACATGAGAAAGAGACAGCAATTTAGGCTGAAAATTTAAGAATTGTGCAAAAAAATTATCAATATTTCAATCATGTTGAACTGTGCTATGAAGATATTTTCAGAACAAAAGTGAGTGAAGCAATTAATATGTCAGCAACTATATTACAAAACATCTCTTTCTCTATCCTTAGGTTGCTCAGCAAGGTATTTTAATATATAGTTCAATCCAAACTTTGAAAAGTCAAGCTGCTGCAAAAATTCCTTCTATAGCCTGTGTGATGATGCACATCTACAATCCCAGAGACTTAGGAGGCTGAGGCAGGAGGATTGCAAGTTTGAGGCCAGGTACAGCCTGCATAACTTAGCAAGACCCTGTCTCAAGATAAAAAATTTAAAAAGGAGTGGGAATACAGCTCAGTGGTAGAGCACTTGTAAAGTATGTGCAAGGTCCTAGGTTCAACCCCCAAGTATTGCAAAAAAAAAAAAAAAAAAAAAAAAAATCCATTCTATAAAATGTACTGCTTTGAATTTAGTATTGTAGCCATTTTTTAAGTTTTTAGTAGAATCTACAACATAAATAATATTCTCAAGAGCAATTTAATATAATTTTTTCATTTCAATATTCAACAAAAGATGCCCAAATTTTTCTCTTTGAAATAATAGCACAAATATTTGATTATCATATACTACAATTATGTTTAAGATATAATCAGAGAATTACAAAAAAATACTAAGCTGAAAAGCAATCTTAGTGATAAATTACAAGTACAGTAGTCTCAATTACAAGTAAGAAATCTAAGGACTCAAGAGGTAGATTTGCCCAAGTTCACAGAATATCAGATAACTTTCAGGGTTTCTCCTATCATTACCAGCTAATAACAGTAATATAGACAGTGTGCTTCAGTAGACAACATACAATAAACTAAATACCTGCCTTGAGCCACTCAGAGCATGGATTATAACAGCAAGTAGGCATATGAAATCTATACTGATACATTTAAGAACGAGAACAAATTTTTAAACAAAGATTGAAGTTTACCCACAAACGATTTCAACCAATCCATGTGAAAGAACACTGAAAGCAACATCATAAGAACAATAGGATAAAAATAAGCACTGGATCATTAGAAAAAGTTAAGGGCTCCCACTTCCTAGAAAATGCCAATATAAAGACTAAGCTCAGTATTAGTATATCCTATGCTACATCTAACACTCATGCTTCATCAACAGCACTTTTAGATTACATTAATAGAGGTGCAGTATCCCAAGCAGGGGAGTTTTTTTCAATCCTCCTCTTTGCCACATAAACCTATTCTTCCTCAGTTACAATCTCCTCTTCTCTTCTTGTATTCTGCTGTCTCCTCAGCTTCGGATCTTCTTTCTAGAAACTGCATTAAAAGGCAAATACTTCTTGCTCCCACATCTTGCCACTTAACTTTTGGACCATGTCACCATCCAGAAAACTCTTTTGTCCTCACTCTCTAGATTTCCCTGTAGTCTGCTGTCCTCCTGGACCCTTAAATTTAACATATCCCAAGCCACAGTCATTGTGTCTCCTGCATTCCTTTTAAAAAACACATTCCTAATTCCATTTATATGAAATGCCCAGAAGAGGTGAATCCATAGAAACACGAAGTACATTAGTGTTTGCCATAGGATGGAGAAAGAAGAATTAGGAATGACTACTAACAGGCTCAGAGCTTCTTTTTGGGGTGATGGAAGTGTTCTAGAATTAGACAGTAGTGGTGGTTGCACAACACTGTGAATATACTGAAAATTAATGAATTATACTTTAAAATGGCAAATTTTCCTATGAATTTTATCTCAATAAAAACTGCTAGTTAAAATTAAACCAATAAACAAGCACACACACACACACACACACACACACACACACACACACACCCTTCTTTCTAATTTTCCTTTTACCTTTCAAAGCAATAAATTCCCTGTAAGTGGAATTATTCAAGCAGAAGTTGAAAGATCATCTGTCAGCAGTATGCTTTTGAAGGGTTTCCTGAAGTGACTAGGAAATTATATTAGATTACCTTTAAGTATTTTTCATCTCTAAGTTTCTGTCACCAAAGTGGAGAGATTAGAAGTAGGAGAAAATTTTAAAAGTGACCAGGAAGAAAGATATAAGAATAAAAAACAACTTATTTTCAAAGTTAAAACAGCAATGTTTATTTTGTTTATATAGAATTTATCCTATGTCTAATTGTATTACTTGACAAACTCCTAGAGTATTTTTCTTTTTAGGTGGTAGTGAAGTAAGATGTTGGGAAAAAAAAAATCTAATGCAGGTAAGATTTAAATCAAATTACTCCTGATGAATAATGTGATTTTGTTAACAAAGTAAACAATGTATATAAACACAATAGACAGCTATTTTCCCAAAAATCCGGCATTTTATCTTTAAAGGACATGAACTGAACTAGTATCATTTGTGAGGAAGTTCAAAGTGAAGTCAAAATATTCACTTTTCGAAAAATCAAGAAACTTCAAATTTTTCTACTGTATATGCCAACAAACATCTGAAATAATGTGCTATAACGAATTCTTTTTAAACCAACTGACAATTTTTTATTGAACAGTAACAAGAAGAGTATAGTACATGTCCTTGAATTTTAGAAGTGACTCATTTAACATATATTCATTATTTCATTTTACACAGGAAATTCAAATACTTGACATATCTGATTTACCTCATTATGAACCACAGGCCATGAAACATCAAAATTTAAAAGGAAATCCAATTTAAATGTTATCCCAAAGTTATCTAAATATAAAAGCAAATTAAATAAGATGACAGTTTTCATACTAGCCCAAGAAGTTTATTGATTTAGTTATCAAAAAATTTGAAAGAAATGGAATTTCTCAGTGGATCAAGAACTTCTCCCTCCTGTCCTTTTATAATGAAAACCCACAGAAGAGTCCAGATGTGACTTTTTAATGACCCAAACTCCTTACAAATTTAGGAATCATAACCCACTGTAGTACTCAGAAACAGAGCTCCTCATGCACTTACACGATTACAGCTTATTTCATCTTCAAATAATGTTATTCCATTAACCCTGCTATAGCAGCTCCATCTAGAAAGCAGATTATTAAATACTTTCTAGCCAGCTTCATTCAGAAGCAAGAAGACTGTGCTTCACACTAAGCCCAAAGAGAGGGTATGTTGACCAGCAGCATCAGTACCACTTAGAATGCAGAATCTCAGGTCTTGCTCCAGACTTACTGTTGCATGAATTTGCTATTCCATCCTGACCTCTGTTATAAGGGTCAGGTAAACAAATTGGGTTTGGGTGGGCTCATAACTCAGCAGTAGAACACTTGCCTAGCATTCTCAAAGCTCTCTTCAATCTCTAGCACCACAAGAAAGGAAAAAAGAGAAAACACACATGACCGATGAGACTTTATAAGGAAGCTCAGGGGAGTGGCTCATGCCCATAATCCCAGGGACTCAGGAGGCAGAGGCAGGAGGATCACAAAGTTTCAGGCCAGTGGCAGCTTGCATAACTTAGAGAGACCCTGTCTCAAAATAAAAAATAAAAAAACAGTGTGGGGGTGCAGCTCAGTGGCACAGTGCCTGCAGAAGCATGTGTGAGGCCCTGGGTTCAACTCCACATTACAAGAAAAAAAAAGAAAGAAAACAAAAGAAAAGAAAGAAAGAAACATATAAGGAGTGATCACCAAAAATGGTCAATAAGTTAACAGTCTATGAGAATGAAGAAACACCCCCAGGCTTAGTTAAGTATATAGATAATGAGAATGTAAGCTAATAAAATGAAGGCAGTATTCAGATGATATATTAAAAATAGGTAAATTAGTAACCATGGCTAGGCTGTGTCTTACATATTTTAGACATCATGTAGGAGGGAAAAATTTCTGGAGGACATCACGTTTGGGAGAGTGGCGGGTCAGTGAAATGGGAAGCCCCTCAACTAAATGGATTGACACAGTGTCTGCAACAATGGGCTTAAACATAAAGAAAACTCATGTGCATGGCACAGTGTCAGATAGTATTTCATTCTATTACATCTAGGGTCACCATGAATTGCACCTAACTCAACAGCACCTAACAACACGACATTAGGAAAATAGAATAAATAGAAAATATGATGGAACATAGTGACCCTCATAGGGTTTTCAATGGCTGAGTGCTTTGGGATTGCCTTGGGAGTGGATTGCCAGGCCCTTCTCCCATTTTTGTGGTGCTGGGAATTGAACTCAGGGCCTCAGAGACTGCAGCGCAGCACTGTACCCACTGAGCTAAATCCCAGCCCTATGAGTCGCTATGAGTCGGATACCGACTCGAAGGCACCTAACAACAACAACAATGATGGAACAAAAGAAGCTAAAAACATTGCAACTCCAAGTCACCATTATGCCTTCTCTAGACTAATTATGTCACCTCCATACCAAGCATCACTCTACAACTACCCAGAATGGTCCTATTCTAGAACCACAGCAAACAAAACCCATGGCTCATCACCAGGTAAACTGTCAAAGCTACAGCTGTTCCCAGATGCACTTGTCTCACTTTCTTCAATAGAGCAAATATACATCATAGACCAGGGCACCATTAGTCCATGGAACCCTGGCCCAAATATCAACTCTGGTCCTCATAGCCACACCATTGAAAGCTGATGCAAAAGCGAGAGAGATGCACACCTCTAATCCCAGCATTCAAGAAAATGAGGCAGAAGGATCGCAAGTTCAAGGCCAGCCTAGGCTATATAACTAGACCCTGTAAGAAAGAAAGAAAGGAAAGGAGAGGAAAATAAGGAAAGGAGAGGAAAAGAAAGGAAACGAAAGGAAAGGAGAGGAGAAGAGAGGAGGGGAGGGGACAGGAGAGGAGAGGAGGGGAGGGGAGGGGAGGGGAGGGGAGAGGAGAGGAGAGGAGAGATGAACATTATATACTCATGAGGCAGATAGTATGGTCCTTCCAACCTTTTTTGCACCTTATCTTAAATGTGATACTTACTTCATGGTTTTTCTCTGGCTTCTGGATTTGTGTTTTAAAATGAGTTGATAAATCACAGATCCAAGCATTCTAAGTTGGTTTCGAATGCTTTTTTTCCACAACCTGAGATAGCTTGCCTGGTACTATACTTGGGAGCTAACCATTGTATCACGGTAATTTCCCACAGAACACCTTCTAAAACAGAATCTGCATTTTAACAAGATTCCCCAAGTGATTCATAGACATATTAAAGTTTAATAACTATTGACAAAGCTATTAGGAAGAAAAAGAAATCTCCACAAACACAAAAAGCTGGATCTTAGAACTATGCTCTGAACATCATTTTGAATAAAAGGCTTCATGTACCCTTGATACTGACTCTGAAACCCCAAAGAGGGAGAACATACACAGACACCCATTTGTGACAACTATCATGTAAGGTTTAAAGAAACATTGCTGCCCTTGCTGGTCCTCCTTTGACTCTAGTTCTGTAAAACTCCATGCGGTTTGAGAAAACACTCAAAAGATAGCACAGTGCACCACGACATTAATTCTGCAATCTCCTACTTGCTAGTAATTAAGAAAATCTCCTCCCTTAGATAACACCATGTTTCATGAATACAAATCTAAAGGGCATAAGGCTACCAGTAATCGAGAAAGGGTATGACTTCCTTAATGAGGTTGCAGGGACCTCAGAAAGGTCATCCAAGAGCTGATTTGAGCAGAAGAGCCTGAAAAGCCTTATTAATGGACTGCATATCTCCTACCAGCTCCTGACTAGGATGGCTCCAGTCTTATGTATTATATTTACATTGTTTCTGACACATAATAGGGGCTCAGTAAATGTTTTAAAATAATAGAAAAATAATGAAAAGCTCACCCTCTCTATCCTCCATCCATCTGAGACACATTTACTTTAATTCAATCCTTGGTTCTGAGAAATTACTGAGAATGAAAGCCTAATTCCACATCTCAAATTAACACAGCTCATAACATTCTCCCATCTCATATCTTGAAGGTACACTTTGTATTTTCTATTAACCCTATTCTGATATTCAATGATCCTAGATAAACCTGAACCTATCCAATAAGAAACAACCTAGATAAACCTAGATAAACCATGAACCTATCCAATAAGAAACAACTGTGTCCATGAAAGAGAGAAGTCATATTAACTGCTGGCCAGAAATACAATCATATCTTATTGAGGAGGAGAAAGGGAGATAGTTTCTCACCATGTAGCCTAGGCTGGCCTTGAACTCTCAATCCTCCTGCTTGAGCCTCCTGAATGCTAGGATTACTGGTGTGTGCCACCACCATTATGCTTGACTCAATCTGACCACTTTTAAGTCATTAACAAGTACAAGAAATATGCTACACAGGAAAGACGAGCTATTATTTTGTTTTTTCAGATTTAAGACATCTTAAGGTAATACCTACCTAAAACATCTATAAAAGAACCAACTGGACACCAAGGAAAACATCACAAACAAAGCTCATAAACAAGACATACAAAAAAACACTGAAGGTGTTGGGAACATTTTACCTAGTAAAGGATAAATATCAGGAAAAGAACATAAAAGTTTCAAAAATCATTTCTGTGAAGAATATGCTCCCTGTTACCTCTGAAAGAGGAAGTATATTTAAATTTCAAAGGAAAAAATTTAAGTTAGAAATCTTAACTTCCCATTCCATAAATAAAGCTTTATGAATATAAGGAAACACACATAGGGAATAGCTGAATGTACTCTGTTCCCAAAAAGTCTATCAAATCCCTTTCATTCTCTATGCATTTAGTATAGCCACGTACTATTAAAGGACTCCCAGAATATAAGACATTTGGACACCGTTTTGAACACTATGTCATGTGGTTTTATTTTAAATACAACATGTTTAAGAATTAACTCTACAAAAGTCACAGAGAAAAGGGACAACCTTATAGATTTGTGTGTCTTCTGCAGCTAACAGCATGACAGAGCATACGATAAGCCCTCCATAAAATACTTGTTGAATTTACCACGCTGTCAGGCCAAAAAATCTTAATTGGAGAATAACCAAAATACCAGCACCACCAGTAGAAAGCAGCGCTCAAAATTTCCCAGTGAATCTACTTTCTTATTAAACAATGGAAGCAACAAGAAGAAGTAATTGTCCTATTCATTACAAAAGGGATAATAATGACTCTTCTGTTTGCCGACTTAATCCACTCCAACTAGTCCTGAAACTGTGCAATAAAACACAATGTATTAAGTCTGTCTCACAAATCTCACCATCATTTATGTTCTTCATGAAATGTGTTAAATGTATGTTACCTATTTGCATTCTTTACCATATGGAATCCAGTTCATTCTTTATAAATATGCAACATGTTTATTATAAGCAATCGTAGCAAAAAAAAAAGCAGCTGAATTTAAAATATACACAAAAAGCTGACTTCTTCACATACGAACAGACATACTTCAAGGATAAGTCCTTTAAAATCCATCAAACCTACTACTGCACAGTTACATTTTTGTGCAGCACAGGACCCAACTACAAGGCTGGTATCCCAGGAAGTTGAGTGGCTATCCTACTTGATAAATTTTCATAAACTTCTATCCACCTACAAAAAAAAAAATGTTAGTTGTTGGGTTTAACAAACTCCTTGAAGAGTTCATTTCAGTTATTCCTGCTTTGCTCAACGTCAAACAATTTAATCTTATGGCTTTCTTCCTAAGGGGTAGAAAGATGATGCTCAAACATAACATGGATGGGAAAATTTGGAAGCTCACTGGAGAAGCATGAGGGAAGGGCACCACTGAAGACAGTACCTAGAAGTAGGGGGCTAGGAAGGAGTGAGAGTAACACAGAAAGGTGGTAAAGCACTGCAAGGAAATTTAGGTAGGTAGATTCACATCTCTAGCTTACTTTAAACATAGTTTAACCAGACATGGCCCATTCTGATCCAGAACTTCTGCCTTCCACTAATAAAGTAAAAAGTTACCTAACACCTATAAGTAATTTCAGAGTATTACCTTATTTCAAAATAGGATCTCACAAGTAAAGAAAGCAATGTCAGGCTGTTCTGTGGCTATTTCTATGTAAATTATATACCTTACAGCTCTATATGGAAGTTCATACGATGAAAATAATACCACATAGTGATTTTAGATTTTGAGGAGCAAATTTACAAAGACATGATAACAAATTCCAAATGTATACACACTATGTAAGCCCCTAGAAAGTGGCTTCAAACTATACATTTGCCACAACCACCCCCTGGCTTCCCCAAGGAAAGTATGCCAGAATCTAAGAACAGAGCTAGTGGACAAGTACACTTTGAAAAAGCCCTCCAGGGGATTCTGAAACTCAACCAACCACCTCCTGCCCCTATTGCCGTTATCCCCTAATAATGTTCCACCACCCGCTGCTGAGGTACTTTGTGGTATTCTTCTATACCAACTGTTAGCTAAGTGAAGTCATTAGAATAGAGCATCTGAATTCACTTGGCACGTATCCAGTTTTTAAGAAGTAAAAATAAATCTATGAGTGGCAAATCTATTTTACTTCCTTTCACAAAATTCAACCCGTACAGCTTCATAACAAATTCTGAACTCAAAGCTGTTTACAGTCATAGCTTTTCAATCAAAGTATTTAAGTCAGCTAATAAATTTCCATAAATTAAATTTTCACTACTAACTAGCAATGAAAAAAAAAAGTTCCAACATTCCTCACGATCCACTTACACTTAAGTAAGGAATAAGTCAGATTTTTGTTAAGCAAGTAAATAAAGAGAATTATTTCAAGGTTACCATCATTCACCAAATGCACATTATACCTCATACCTTATACCCCATATCTTACAATGTGTAGATTCACAAAGTTATTATTTATAGATAAGGTCAAGGAACACTTGTTAAAATAGTTGTATTTCAAAGTAACATTTGGTTTCAGGGCTCATATTACCCACACTCGGGTCCACTGGAATGTATCTCACAATCCCCAAACTTCTCCAACTTCCATATTGCTATTGGTTTATGCCATTGTACAGCACATTAAGAAATGTGATTGCTACCTCTCAAACTCCAAACTTTTAAAATCATCCAACAAGAGGTATATACCAACAATCTTAAATTCCTTATAAAAACTTCTAGTAGCTGTCAAGTCTATTCTGTATACAGCTGGTGCCAGTGCTAAAAACAAACTTAGGAAACAAACTGAGAAAGCATACTTACCTTAATTGGAGCACTACTAAACTTAATTTTCCTATTTGCTGGGATTTCTTCTTCTTCCGGCAATCCAACGATTTCCGAGTATTCCATATCAGGCTGATAGTAATTGTTCTCATCACTGTCTTCCTCATCCTGCTCAGTGCCTGTCTCTCCCCAATCTGAATTATACCTGGATCTCACTCTATATACATTATAGTCACTATGCATGTACACATGGGAACTCTCAAAATTATTCGAATCTTTAGGTACCTCTTTTCCACAACTGGACACAGAAGCGTCAGGAGAGGTGAAATCACCACCCGCAAGTTCCTTCCTCTGTTGCTTTGCTGCCTCACTCCCAACCAAATTAGCTTCAGCATCTCCCAAAGATTGGGTTTGTGGTGAAAGGATTGCAGATTTTGGCATTGCCCTATTTTCAGCACAAGGTTCTTCGGCAATGTCTTTGTCAATTCTGTCCGGAGTCTCCTGGTTAGATGTGGAGTCTTCAGCCTCCTTGCTCTGCTGTATCTCTTCCCTAGGCAACGAAGCTAGAGAGGTACTTTTAGGAGTCACTTCTGGTGCTGGACTTGTGTTACTCTTCTGAGCATCCTCTGTATCAACACTTTGCTTGCTTGAAGGAGACCAAGAATTAGAATCCTTAAGGTGGCCAAAGGTGTCAAGATTGGTAACAGTAACAGATGGTAAATTCAGAGGATAATGCCCAGTCACTGAGTATTCACTGTTTTCAGCCTTCTCAGAAAGGGTGGCACTAGGGGACTCAGTGTTCTCAAATACTGCACTCAGTTGACTCACAGTTGGGGAGACAGCCTCAGTCCGGGAACTAAGGCTGTCCAAGGAATCAGTACTGCCTCTGTTGGACTTGGAACCACCCCATTCATCCTGTGGTTCACTTCCTGCAGCTTTCTCTTTCTTTGGGGAATAGCGGTTGTTTCGCCCTGATTCATGCACACTTCTCTCAAACATCTTTCGAGTCTCTGTGAACTTCGAATATGAAGGGCCATCATACAATGTGTCAAATCTACTAATTCGTTCAGAAACAGAGGACTCCAACTTAACAACTGACCCATCTGTTTTCTCCAGAAATTCCTTGGGCCTCATTCTTCTCTGAGGGGATGAAGCACCACCTTTCCCCCTCGTTTTGGCAATGACTGCAGTATTCTCATTGGGTTCCATACCCATCTGCATAAATAGATTTTTGATTCTGTTGACATTGGAGCCATATTTTCTACCCCTGCTCTGCTGGGAGCCCTCGCCTTCTTTTGTTTTTTGTTCCCCATCTGACTTGGGTTTGTCAAAGGTACTTTTCAGTGCCTGGAACTCAGTTCTGTATGCATTCCTGTGAGGAGAGGCACTTCTGAGAGTGGTTCGTTCACCTGAAGACTCGGCTTTCAACATTTTTACTTCAAGGGTGAAAAGCCAGTTCTCATAATGATCAGGGAAAAAAAAAATACAAAAAAAAAAAAAAATACCTCTCTTCTCTAATGACCAGTATTTAGTCAAGTAAAGGACCTCTCAAATGGCATACTCTGTCAGTGATCGTCCCAAAAGATGTATTAGAAAATTATTCAGTCAAGAGTTACACAAAATGGGTTTCTCAAAGCAAGACTAGAGGTTCATCTGTAATAGAAAAGAATGAGTTTCTGAATTCATGTACTTATTTCAATTTATGTTTAGTCAACTAATACACACTTTATTTCCCAAGTGGTTTAGCCACATGTCAAACAGAAGAAACTATTTATTGAAATGAGAAGTTAAAGTCAAGAAATTAAAAGTTATCATTCTGAATGATCTTTGGTTACAAAAACAACTTGGAGGTCCCTACTAAAATGCCCCTCTCTCCCTCTCTCTCTCTCTCTCTCTCTCTCTCTCTCACACACACACACACACACACACACACACACACACACACACTCTCTCTCTCTCTCTCTCTCTCTTTTGCACTCTCTCTCATTCTCAGTCTCACACATACAAACACTACACAAGTGTACATTTGAAAGCAATACTTCAGCTCAAGTTTTGTTTGCTTTTGTGAATGATCTTAAAAGAAAGTAGCAATTTATATATCTAAGAAATTACCAAACTGTCCAGAAAATCAATTTCATTTGGGATTCTCCATGATCAGGGAGAACTTACTCTCAGTAAAATTAAAAGTTTGGAATCTATGTTTACAAACTCTTAAAACATGCCTATAGAGGCTTACTTCACTCTTTCTGGTCCAATATTTTCATCTACAGCATCCCCAAAGCAATACTAGTGCAATTTCAGAGCAAAACAAAACAAAAAGTTCTTAAATACCAGTAAGTTTCACTCTAAGCTCAGTTACATCCAGTATTTGGAAGTTTCCTAAGAGTGGTTATTAATTATGGAGTGAGATGTAGATTATCATGGGAATAAATACATGAGAATGTGACAATCAGAAAGCAAATATACCATGACAGCTCTTTTCACAGCCCTGATTTGTTTATTCCTTCGTGCTCCTAACTTACTACTAGCTGAAAACCCAACACAACGCATGCTTGCTGGTCTCTACCCCACAGCTGGATTTTATATCAATATGCCAGCAGTCAAATACTTCAAGATCTGCTGAAAAGCAGACAATGAAGTACTTCAAGATCTGCTGAAAAGCAGACAATGAAGTTCTAAAGATTTTTTCATTTTGTTTTGGTTTTGTTTTGGTTTAATATTAGATGGAATCACATCACCCTCACGCACCATCCGCTGAGGAAGCACACACTTTCACTAAAATCGCCTGAAACTCATTTCCTGGCCCAGCATGCATGCATGGCCCATGCAGACAAACAAGAAAGCCTTCAGAGTGTGGTGCCTGTTTTCTCTCTCTCTCTCTCTCTCTCTCTTTTTTTTTTTTTTTTTTGGTAAAGCATCGACAATCTCCCTTTACTCTGACATTTTTCAAGCCATAAACACCCTCCCCTCTCCCCTAATCCACACCCCATTCCCTCCCCCGCCAATTCGAGCCCGAGGGGGCGGGGGCGGGGGCGATGGGCAGCCGGGGATTCAAAACCTGCCCTCACAAAAGACAAACATAAATAACACCAACTTGAGAGGCAGCCGATTCCCAAGCCTGGTTCGGGACGCAATCCCTCGGCCCCGGGGCAGGGCCGGGAGACCAGGTGACGCCAAGCGCTATGGTAGGAGGTCGCAGTCTAGCTTTGTGCCAAGAAGCACCTGAAGTCCTAACACATTGGCTGCGGATCCCAGGGTGGCACGGGGAGAGATGAGCTCCCTGGCCACATAAAAAAAGAAAAAAAAGAAAAAAGAAAGAAAGAAAATTATAGGGGAATGATCATAAATCCCTTTGTTTTTCCTCCCAATGTGCCAGGAAACAATAGATCCCACTGATAATGCCTCCGATCTTCACCCTAGCGCTCCCCAGCCCCAGCCCACCCCCACCCCAGCCTGCAACTCAGCCTTTGTACATGCCGACGTCCTCCTGCTCCCTCCACCCGCCGACTCCGCGCCCCGCGCTCAGCCTCCCCCTTACCGCGCGGGAGGCCGCGGGCGGGAGGGTCGGCGCCGCGCTGCCCCCGTCCTCGCAGCGCCCCCCGCCCCGGTGGCCGCGCTGGCTCGGCGCCGGCCCGCTGGGTGCCTGCCACCCGCTCCTCACGGCGCAGCGCAGAGGGCGGCTGCGGCGGCCGCTTCCACGCGCGCCTCGGCCCCCACGCGCGCCCTGCCCGCGCCGGGCGGCCCCGGGAGGCGCGCCGCGCTCCCCCACGCCATTGCGGGCGGGCGGCGGCCGGGGCCCCCAGGCGCTCGCACACTCGCGGGCCGGGGAGGGGGCTTGGCCCACGTGCGGGCCCCCGCGCCGAGCCCCTGGGGCGGCCGGGGAGGCCCGTGTGTCATGGAGGACAGGCCGCGGGGGTGAGGAAGGCCAGGGGTAACAGGTGCCTCACCTCGGCTGATAGGATTAACCCTAGGGCCGCAGAGAGAGGGAGCCCAGCAGCAAAATCCCAGGAGAGGGAGAGAGAGGGAGCCTCTGGCGGCCAACGGAGGGCGAAAAGCACCGGCCCCGAGGCGAGGCCGCCCCACCCCCTCGACCGTGGGCCCTCCCGGGCCTGGGGCAAGGCCTGCTCTTCTGAGGCTGGCGGGTCTTGGTTCCAGAACTCGGTTGGGGCTGCCAGCTGCTAGGGCTTCCATGTAGTTAACTGCGTGACCCCACGGCACCCAAAACCCAGGCCAAGACCTAGGGCCTACTCTACTGGGGCTTCCACTTAAGCCACTGCGCATGGCCTGCTACCCACCTTGACCTCAAGGGCCCACTGCCAAAAGGAGAGGAAAGAAGAGGTCTTCTGACTTTGTTCTTGTCTAGGGAGTGTTTTTCAGCCCACCCACCCCTGCCTGCACTACCTCATTACCCCTCAGAATACGAGAAATGTTGCAACCTTCCTGCAAAATATAAAACGGATCATGACAGTCAGTGTAAACCTTTAAACCAGTCCTTCTGAAATGCCTGTGGAGCAGAAACTCAGTAATTTTTCAAGAAGGTAAAAACATAACTCTTGTAGAAATATAAAGTGAAGATTTTTTTGACTCAATAATTAAGGTGGGAACCAACAAGATACTGCAACCCATTCAAATGACAATAAGAATACACATAAGTAGTCAATCAAGGGGAAAAAACTGATTCGTACTCCCTTACTGTACAGTAGACCCTTCTTATCTCTAGAGGGTACTTCTAAGTCCAAGATATCTAGTGGATTTCTGAAATCCCATACAGTAGTAGGTAATGTTGTATATACTGTTTTCCCTATGCATTCCTACAGTAAAGCTTAATTTATAAATTATGTGCAGTAAATTTATCAGTGGGGCTGGGATTTAGCTCAGTAGAGTGCCCCTCTGAGGCCCTGGGTTTGATCCCAAGTACAACAAAAGTGGGAGAAGGACATGGCAGCCTAATCCTAAAACAATCCCAAAAAGCATCAGACATTGAAAACCCTAGGAGGGTCACTATGAGTCAGACGTGACTCAATGGCACCTAACAACAACACAAACAAGTTTAACAATAATAAAATAGACAATTATGAAAATATGATGTAATAAAAATTACTTAAAACATGACTTATTTTTAGAATTTTTCATTTAATATATTCGGACTTCCATGGGTTGCTGCTGGGCTGGGGTTTAAAATCAGTTGGTGAAGTGTTGTTCCACACCTTCTGAGGACCTGGGTTCTATCCCCAGCACTGCAAAAATGGGAGCAGGATGAGGCAATCCACTTCCAAAAATAATCCCAAAACAATCAGCCATTGAAAACCCTAAGAGGGTCTCTTTGATTTGGACCCAACCCAAGGGCATGTAACAACTTGGGCTGCTGCTAAGGGTAACTGAAACCAGGGAAATCCAAATAGTAGATAAGGGAAGAGAACCTCATCCTTCTATAGGGCGGTAACCAATAATACCTCTAAGTAACAAAATCAATTTGCATTTTTATAGATAAGAATCACTTACATCACCATAAATTTCTCCAGTTTACTGAGTAGTGAAATAGCCTACTGAAAGGCAGTCAAAGGTGAGGACTAACAGGAAAATCCAGAGTCATGGAGATAACATTCAGCTGGAAGCACCCTCTGCAATCTTTTGCCTAGTACAAAGTCTTACACACATTTTCCCAATACAACATCATTATTCACATTTTACAGATGGGAAAACGGAGGGTTAGGTTTTATAACTTATTCATAGCTGAACAAGCTACAAAATATCATAGCTGGCTCTGAGCCCAGGCAAGCCTGTACCAGAATCTAGATATTCTGGGAGCAAAAATCTTTCTCTCAATTTCAAAAGGACTTCCTAGATACTCACTTCTATGGATCTTTTATTTTGAACAGTGAGATTTAATTTTTTTTTCCTTTCCTTCAAGCATCACCATATTCTCAGCCCTTTCCCAAGAAATTGGCATTCTCTGTCTACAAAGTAGATGTCACTTCTATAAGCATAAACAGATGTAACAGGCAATGTGAGGGGGCTGGGGCTCCAGTCTCCACTTTGGGAAAGAACATTTGTGCTGTCTGGGATAATCTAGTAGAAAAGTTTCTGTCATTTATTTGCAGTATGGAAACCAGGTTTCTTAGGAGAATAACCTAAATAAATGCAGAATCTAATCACTGAGTTCCCTGTGTAGAAGAGGGGGCAGAGTTGGCAATAAAATCAGTCTTACACTTCTTTGCAAAAAGATGATTCATACAAAAAAAAAAAGCCTAAGAATCTGTTTGGTTTGGGTTTTATTTTTTGAAAATCTGAAACTTTTGGAAAAATTCATACTGAATGAATGACAGGGTTTTTAAAACACAATGCCAATAAATTAAGATTCTTGGATTGCACATAATGGGTTTCTAATACCTCCCAGAATGTTTGAAGGGTCGACTAGACATATGCTAATCCAATGCATGTGGCTATTTAAGACCTTTAGTTCCTGAGCCATACTAGGGTTCAAGAGCTATATGTGGCTAGTGACTACCCCTTTGGATTGTAAATACAAGACACTTCTGTAACAGAAATTTCCGTTGGACAATGCTGTTCTAGACACCATTTGCTCTTCTGTAAAACAGAAGAGGTATATTGACATTTTGAGAGTTAACATCATTAAATAGACCACTAACGTTCAGGATTAAAGGACATCAATTTTACTTGCTGCGACTAAAAGCTGTGGGAGCTGTGTGAAAGTCCCTGGTATGAAAGGTAAACCTCAGTATTGACATGTGAAGTATCCAAAATGTGTCTGAGGTAGGGTTTTTCATGTATGACTTCTCAGTCTTTTAAGAATCATTGCTAGATGTAATGGCACATGCCTGTAATCCCAGCAACTCAAGAGGCAGAGGCAGGAGGATCCCCAGTTTGAAGCCATAGGCAGCCAACTTATATAATTTAGTGAGATCTTGTCTCAGTTTAAAAAATAAAAAAGGGGCTGGGGGTCCAATTCAGTGGCAGAGCACCTGTTAAGTATGAGTGAAGCCCTGGAGTCAGCTCCCAAGAACTGCAATTAAAAAAAAAAAAATCTAAATCTAAAATAGAAGCCAGATGTGGTATTGTACAGGAGGATCCACAGTTAAGATCCAAAGTAGGCTACACAGGCCCTGACTCAAAAAGACAAAGAAGCAAACACAAAAATAAGTTGAATGTTGTGGACTACTTTCATTCTCTTTCCAGGGTTGAAACAACAGCTGCTGTGACCATTCTTTTTAGCTTCCAGTTTTCAGTTTTATAGGAGTGCAAGTTACATGCTTAAAGGCAATAATACATAAATTAGTAACAAGATACTCAGTAGATAAGCAAAAAATACAAAATGTCTTCTATGTTGTTTTAGGGGTTTTGTCAATATACTTTTAAAGTTTTTATAATGGGTATCCTGATGTAGCTAAGTAAAATATTGGGGGCAGCTGTGAAATTAAATTTATAGGAATCCTGAATGAATACTAGGGAAAGTTGACTAAGCTGGTAATGAAGACTGCCCATCACACCTTAATATATTATAGGAGAGCACCTGGCTGGTTTTATGTTAACAGAAGTTCATGAAGGGAAGGAGAAAAATAAACAAACTTAAAAGTCTCTACCCTAACTTCCAATGGAAGAGGCAAAATAATGGAAGAACAATTCATGTAGGTAAGTTTACACATAATTTTATGAAAGGATATTTTATTCATACCAGTTTTTACACATACTAAAAAGAAAAAGGTATTGATAGTGATGAAGCAGCTTGTTTGTCAAAAGTATAGTTATAACAGCTTATTTCACATTGGTAAATGTCAGAGTGCTTTGCTGCTTTAACTCTTGAAAGTTTTCTTAAAAGTCTACCTTTTAAAATGATCATCTCTATTTAAGGGCACAAGTTTAGTTTTACATCTTTTAGACTTATGGTATTGCACACATTCCATTGTATAGTAGACTATGTTTCTATAAAATAGTGATAGAAGACTGGTATAGTGTTGCACAGTGTGGGGGTTTAGCTCAGTTGGTAGAGTGCTGCTCTGCACTTTCTGAGAACCTGGGTTCGATCCCCAGCACTGCAAAAATGGGAGAAAGCTGTGGAATTCCACTCAGGAAAACAGTTGCCAATCAGCCATTGAAAATCCCATGAAGGCTTGTATGAGCTGGACACGACTCAACAGCACCCAGCAACAACAATGGTGGTGCACAAATGTAATCCCAGCACTGGGGAGGCTGAGGCAAGAAGATGTTGAGTTTTGAAGCCAGTCTGGGCCACATAACAAGACCTTTTCTCAAAAATAAAAAAATAACATAAAATAGTGATAAAGCCCTCAAGCTTACATTCAAAATGCAAGGTTAATGATATCTAAAATCAGACTAATTTTGGATGTTAACTATAAAATTAAGACTAAAGGTATCATTTCTGCCCAAGTACATTGGTAATGATTCAGCATGGCTTTCTAGCTATAATTCTTGGTTGGCCATGTCACTGAAAATTTATACCATGATCTCATCCATTTTCAGTTCTACAGTATACCCAGGATCTTGGATTTTTAGCCTAAAAGTAGGCTCATGAAAGGATTGAGTATCTGATTTTACTTGCTACCTGACATAAACAGTAAAACTTCTTAGGATTCCATAGGGTCATTTAGCAGTTATTATTATATCTGAGCTCTACAAATAAACCACAGTGGATTACAGAGTGTTTAGGCTAAAGGGATGCATCCTCTCCTTCTTCTCTATTATTACTTTATTTGGCTGCCCACACAAAACAGAAAAATGAAACTTTTATTAGACTAAACTAGCATAATGTTCTCATTATTGTCACTGCTCTTAAGGTTGTAACAACAGCTTCTATAAACAGTCCTTTTAGTTTTATAGAGGCACAAGTTGCATGTTTAAAGACAAGTATAAGATATTTTTATATGTTGTTATTGTTAGGTGCTATCAAGTTGGTGTCCGACTCATAGCAACCCTATGTGCAACAGGCAAAAAAGTATTGTTAGTGCTTCTCTGCTATTCATAAGGTTTTCAATGGCTGATTGTTTTGGGGGAGTGGGTTGCTGGGTCTTTCTCCCATATTTGTATAAGTATAGGATATTTGGGGGTTCAGGGCTTAGTTCAGTTGGTAAAGTGCGTACCCTGTGCACTCTGAGGCCCTCAGTTTGATATCAGGCACCACAAAAATGGGAGAAGGACCTGGCAGCTTACTCCCAAAACAATCAGCCATTGGAAACCCTATGAACAATTGGAGTCCTATTAAAAAAATACTTTCCTTTGCCTATATGTTGGAGCATATTGTCTATCCTATCTTCTATTAATTTTACAGTTTCTGGTTTTATGTTGAGGTCTTTTATCCATTTTGAGTTAACTCTCATGCATATTGAGAGATGCGAGTCGGTTTTCATTTTTCTGCAAGCGGATATCCATGTTTCCCAGCACCATTTATTGAAAAGGTTATCCTTTTCCCAATTTACTTGCTTCGCTTCTTTATCAAAAATCAGGTGGCTATAGGTGAGTTGAGGTACTTCTGGATCTTCTATTCTGTTCCACTGGTCTTCAGGCCTATTTCTGTGACAGTACCAAGCTGTTTTTGCTACCACTGCCCTGTAGTATAAATTAAAGTCAGGGATTGTGATTCTACCTGCACTAGATTTGCAGCTTAAGAGTGTTTTGGCTATACGTGGTCCTTCGTGATTCCATGTGAATTTTTGTATCATTTTTTCTATTTCTGTAAAGTCTGTCATTGGAATTTTAATGGGGATTACATTAAGTTTATAGATTGCTTTTGGTAGGATAGCCATTTTTACTATATTAATTCTCCTGATCCAGGAGCAGGGAAGGTCCTTCCACTTTTTAGTGTCCTCTGCAATTTCTTTCTTTAATATTTTGAAATTTTCCTTGTAGAGGTCTGTAGGGTATTTGGTTAGATTTATCCCAAGGTATTTACTTTTCTGGTGGGCTATCATGAAAGGTATTGTACCTGTAATTTCCTTCTCTTTCCTACTTACAGTTGGTGTAAAATTCATGTAATTCCTTCTCTTTCCTACTTACAGTTGGTAAAAAAGCTGCTGATTTTTGTGTGTTAATTTAATATCCTGCCACTTCGCTGAAGGAGTTGATTAGATCCAAAAGTTTTCTGGATGAGGTTTTGGGGTCCTTAAGGTAAAATATCATGTCATCCACAAATAAGGATAGTTTGACCTTGTCATTGCCAATCTGTATCCCTTTGATTTCTTTCTCTAGTCTGATTGCCCTGGTGAGGACTTCGATCCCTATGTTAAATAGAATAGGAGAGAGTGGACATCCTTCAACTGCTCAAGAAATTGCAACAAGATGGGATTACATGAAATTAAAAAGCTTCTCTACAGCAAAGGAACAATCAACAGAGTCAAAGAAATCCCCACTGAATGGGAAAAAAATCTTCACATCCTATACATCAGACAGAGGACTAATTTCCAGAATTTATAAAGAACTCAAGAAAACAATACCCAAGAAAGCAAATAACCCAATACACAAATGGGCAAAGGAACTGAGTAGACAGTTCTCAAATGAAGAGGCCCATAAAACCACGAAACACATAAAAAAAAAATACTCAATATCCCTAGCCATTAGGGAAATGCAAATCAAAACAACTCTGAGATTCCACCTTACTCCAGTAAGAATGGCCAAAATCAATAAAACAAATAACAACAAATGCTGGTGAGGTTGCAGAGAAAAGGGAACCCTCTTATACTGCTGATGGAGCTATAAATTAGTCCAACTACTTTGGAAATCAATATGGAGGTACCTTAGAAAACTAAAAGTAGATCTACCACATGACCCAGCTATAATACCATTGGGAATATACCCAAAGGGAGATGAGTCATCATGACACAGAGACATCTCCATGTTCAATGCAGCACTTTTCACAATAGCAAGGATATGAAATCAACCAAAGTGCCCACCAACAGAAGAATGGATTAAAAAACTATGGCACATATGCAGAATGGAATACTACTCAGCAATCAAAAAAAAAAATGAAATAATACCATTTGCAGCAAAATGGATGGATTTGGAGAAAATTATTTTAAGTGAATGAAAATAAGCCCAAAATGAGAAATATTACATGTTCTCACTCATATTTTGGAGCTGAATCAAAATTAAAAGGAAGGAAAAAATCTTATACAGAAATTGGAACATAATAAAAGCTAAAGTCAACTTAGCGGAGATGGGACAATTTAGGGAGCAGAGAGAAGGAGGGAAGGATCTAGCAAAAGGAAGAGATGAGGGAGAGTAGGAACATGGAGGAGTGAGGAATGAGAGAGAGGGCAACTTCAAAGTAAACAGCCCAATTTTAATAGGTCAGGAAATAATTATAACAATACCAATAATACCAAGAATGGTAATAATACAAATGGCCTAGATTATTCATGTAATATTACTGACAATGTGAAAGATAGATCACTATGGAAAAAAGTTTGGACCTTAAACATAATTGGGATGCAAGGGTATATAGAAAAATAATCCCACAAAAAGACATGCGATGTAGAAGAGAGGCCTTTGGTGAGGGCGTGGAAGAAGGGGGAGGAGGTACACAAGAGAGTAAGGGGGAAGTTATCTTTTCAATGTACAATGAAACACATATATGGAAATGTTACAGTGAAATGCATGTGAGAATGAAACACATTAAGTTGTACATTAAAAATTTCAAATAAAAAAAATGAAAGAAAGAAAGAAAGAAAACTGTATGAATAGCAGAGAAGCATGGACAGTAACAGGCATGGCACAGTGTTGGGGAGTGTTTTGTTCCATTGTACAGAGGGTCGCTATGAATCATAGCTAAGTCCACAGCACCTAAAAACAACAACATAAGATATTTATGTGCCTTCCAAAGCTCATTTTACTTTCAGCATAATAATCTCTCCAGCAAAAGGATTCTTTTGTTTGTTTGTTTGTTTGAGGCAGGGTCTCGCTATGGTGTCAGACTTGTAATCCTCCTGCCTCAGCCTTCTGAATGCTAGAATTACAGGAGTATGTCACCATGCCTGCCTCAACAAGACAATTCTAATAGTGGCTCTCTACCTGCCTGTCCACTACCTATAAATTGCACTTGACCTCTGACTTCCTTAAGATTGACGTGTCATCAATCCAACTTCAGAATAATTTTGTTATTTTAAGACTGAAACAAATGGGAGAGACACAGTGATCTTTTGCTGAAAGAATAGGTAGTGATGTGTCAAGTTGAGATTCAGACTGAAGACATTTTACTGTAAGTCACAGTCAGGAATCTTTTACCCTAGAGGAGGTAAGCCTATTTCTCAAGCCATATGATAGCATATTTCTTCTTTGTACCCAACTGATGGGGGAAATAGTTACCGGAGACATCCCAGTTATAAACATCGGTGGAAAGGATAAAAGAGTAACAGAAATATTTCATTAGTTTCTCTATTCCATAGCATTAGCCTTGGTGAATTAACTACCAAAGTAAATAAATTAACAATTCTTTTTATCTATAAATAAATAAGAGCTTTCTGTGACTTTATTCTACTTTCAATCTAGTTCCAGTGATAAAACCTCCTTGAAGAGGTCCATAATAGTCCGATTTTATACAAAATTCACATTATGACAGACTGCATTTTAAGCAAATTCTAGTATTTAATTTGTGTTTGTGATCATCTGCTTTTAGAAATGATCCAATAATAAATTTGTTCTGAAGTTGTTAGTATATGTGCCACAAGTTGTTTTTTGTTGTTGTTGTTTGTTTTCTGACACAGAATCTCACTATGTAGCCCAGGCTGGCTTCAAACTCACAATCCTCTTTCCTAAATCTCCCAGGGGTTAGGATTATAGGCATATACCATCATGCCTAGCTTCCATTGGTTATTACTTAATATCAATCAGGGACTATATTTATTGTTCCAATTCACTAATCAAAGGAGTAGAGGTGGGGTTTAGCTCATCTGGTAAAGTGCTGCTGGGCATGCTCTGAGGCCCTGGGTTTGATCCCCACCACTGCAAAAATGAGAGAAGGACCTGTCAGTCCACTCTCAAAATAATCCCAAAATAATCAGCCATTGAAAACCCTACGAACAGTAGAGAAGCACTGACATAATACCAGACATGGCACAGTGTCAGAGAGTGTTTCATTCTGTTGTACATAGGGTTGCTGTGAGTGGAACGCAACTCAACACCACCTAACAACACTAACAATCAAAGAAGACATAAAATTTCTCCTGGATTTTCCATTGGTTCTTAAATTGCTGTAATCCTGATATGCAGTATAGAGTTATTCTCAATTACCATTATTTTAACACGTTTCAAATAAAGTTTGAAAATGTCATGATGCCTTACATGATTGTAGATCAGTAAATTTCTGAATTGTATGAACAATGTACTTATCCTCATTTCATAGGCAAATCTCTAGCAACTGGCATTCTCATTCTTGTCCTGAAACAGCACTCAGTACTATTATTGTATCTGGAAATGTTGCAGGTCTTAGAGAGTGGGATTCTTCCTGAATAACTACTACGAAGTTATTCATCATTCAACTAGTATCTTTGATTAGGTTCTAAATGCCTGGAAGGATCATATGCTTCCTAGGTGTCTTTTACATTGCTAGAAGGAAAAAATTTTTTCTTCTAGCAATGCAAAAAGTGTAAGAGTTTAGGTTTCTAAAAATATTTTTACATATATAAGATCCCCAACACCACAAAAATGGGAAAAGGATGTGACAATCCACTCCTGAAGCAACCCCAAAACAGTCAGCCATTGAAAACCCTATGAGGGTCACTATGAGTTGGACCTGACTCAATGGCACTTAACAACAACAAGATGAAACAACCAGTCTAGCAAACTTTTGTACTCTATTCTTCATATTTGTTTGTTTGTTTGTTTTTGCAGTACTGGGAGGGAACCCAGGGCTTTTCACATGCTAGGCAAGTACTCTATCACTGAAATGCACCCCCTAGCCCCTTTTTTATTTTTCATTTTCAGACAGGGTCTCAATAAATTGCACAGGCTGCCCCTGGCCTTCAGCCTACTATCATCCTGTCTCTGCCCTCCAAGTCCCTGAGATTACAGGTGTGCTCCATAGCATCCAGCTTGGACACTGTTTTAACTGCACAAAACACTGTTAAATTGTACACTTAAGGTGCTCTGTGGTGTGGAATTCTCTGAGCACAGCAATCCCAAGTAAATTGAATGATGGGTTAGCAATTATTTAGTGAGCATGGAAATTTCACAGAGAGCTCAAGACATATCAGTTGGATCCTCATTCTCTGTGGTAACTTGAGCCCCACTTTGAGGTCTTCTGCTTCTGATATTACTGTCTTGACTGTAGTCCAAATAATTGCTCCCTTATACCAAGTTATTTTCAAGGGAAAGCTATGGGTCCCAAGGTGATACATATTTATGTAAAAAAGACAATATGCTGTTTGTCACCCATATTGAATATTTTCTTTTGAGACAGGGTCTTGCTATATAGCACAGGTGGGCCTCCAACTCAAGATCCTCCTATCTCAGCCTTCTGAGTGGTGGGATTATAACCGTGCACCTCCACAGCCAGCCTCTATATTGAATTCTGACAAAACATAAACAGTAACGTAAATTCTTATTTATTTTGTGAACACAGAAATAGCCTGATAAGCAGTTGAAAACAAGTTAATATGCAGCTCAGTTTTCAAAGGAAATGAAATTCATATTTTATGATAATGAGAATAAAAAAACCATTAGTGTGAGATAAAATTGAACTGATATGAATTGTATACTGTTGTTGTTAGGTGTTGTCTAGTCAGGTCTGACTCATAACAACCCTATGTACAACAGGACAAAACACTCTTTGACACTATGCCATGCTTGGAACTATTGTCACTGCTTCTCTGCTACTCATAGAGTTTTCAATGGCTGATTGTTTCAGGGGTAGGCTGCCAGGTCTTCCTACCAAGCCTACATCACCCACTATTCCCAGGCAGTCTCCCATCCAAGTATTAACCAGGCCTGACTCTGCTTAACTTCCAAGATCTGACAAGATTGGATGCCAGGGTATTATAGCTATGGACATGAATTGTATAGTGCTAAATTTAAAACAAAACAAAACTAAATATCACCTTTTCCAGGAATATAAATTGGACCTATTGTAGCTTTAAACAGAATGAAATGGAATTTTTTGGATTAAAAAAAGGTATCTTTGTTTTGTTCTAATCTAATAATCTAATCTGATATTATTTTGTGGAATTTGAGTAATTTGTTGATGAAATATGACATGTCTGTGAGTAGTGTGCTATAATGTAACTTATGCAAAGTACTCATATTTTCCAATTTCATAAGTCTCATCTCAAAGAACCTCCAACATTAAGTAAGGCCAATAACATACCAAATGATAGACTACCACATGCTCACCCCAAGAAGAGTTGGATCAAGGCCAAATAAGGCATTTAGATGCATAAGCGGTCATTTATGATGTAATATAGTTTTATTTTATGAAAAGCCAATGTCCGAACAAAAATCTAACAAAAGGCTTAAAATTAACACTGTGATACTCTTAGATGAGTGCTGACCTAGAAAAGCACATATTTACCTATAAGCTTAGTTTTCCAAATATTTGCTCGTCATCATCTCATTGAAACTATTCTGATCTCTTCTATGAGATTTTCAAATCACAAGGTTATTATTCCATACTACAATGACTCTTATTTTTCTTTAAGTGAAATTTTCTTTGATTATGAAAGATACAAGTTCTCTGCAACCATATGTGTGGGTATATAAAGCTAAAATACATAACAATCAAACAATTGTGAACTGACTTACTGGGCAATAAAAATTACACACAATATTTCAGGTATATTTCTAGCTTGTAGGTTCACCATGTAGAAATCAGATACACAATTGACTTTCAATAGTTCCTGATAGGATTTAGAAACAAGTAAATCACTTTGTGTATTATTTAGGGCTAAAGGAATCAATGATATGGTCTATAGAATCTTTCTTCAGTAAGTTAATAAAATTCCACTCTGTTCCTTGCTCATACAAAGTTTGATTACTTGTGTTTTAATCCCTTGGCATAAAAGTTTGATAATCTATATTTCAGTCCATAGCACATGTTAGTTTTAATAGCTCAAGGTGAATATTAGTTGTCCTTATCTTTGTAAAGGACACTTTGAAAAACAATATAAGAAAATACATAAATTGTATTGCAAAATTCAAAAATTATTTCATTTTGCTAATAGTATCATATTCACTGGCTCCAAACCTTGGGTGAAAATCAGAATTACCTAGAGAGCTTGATCAGTTTCAAATTCCTGCGTCTCATGCCAGATCTTCTGAATAAGAATTTCTGCTGTGGGATCTAGTAAACTCTAGTAAGTTCCAAAGATGATTCTTTTGTGCAACTGTGCTGAAGATAGGTGTTTGGGAAACACTAAGTAGGTAATGAAACTGATATTTCAATCTAAGTTTCTGATGTCTAATATATACCTGTCTGCAGCCATAGCACCCTAGCATCCAATCTGACCTCATCTTGGAAGCTAAGCAGGGTCGGTTTGATTAATCCTTGGATGGGAGACCACCCGGGTGCTGCAGGCTAGGGTGAAGGACCTGGCAACCCATTCCCAAAACAATCTGCTATTGAAAACCCTATGACTAGCAGAGAAACACTGACAACAGTGCCAGGCATGCCACAGTGTTGAAGAATGTTTCATTCTGTTGTATATAGGGTCAATATGAGTTGGACCCAACTTGACAGCACCTAACAACAATATATATCTAGAGTTCTTCTTCCTGAAGTATTGTTTGGTGGCCCCATGTGGTACAGTTGTCATATACAGGAGTATGCTAGTGGGATCATGAGTAGAAGGTACTAGAAACCATGCTGACCTCATCTTTTGTGTTTTATTTCTGATAAAAGATTTCTACCTCCAGCTTCCTGATTCAGGTGACAGTGACAGACATCACTTTTGTAGTTACTCATCCTGATGAGCTCTCTACCTTGATCCAAGTAGACTACAAAAGCATATAAAATGTGCCATGTACATTTCCAAGAATTAAGAAGTCTTGGATCTGTGCTCCAAATTTTCCTCTAACTTTAAGACTATCCAAAAAATTTTAGTCTCTTAGAATTGGTTTAGTGGAGTGTGGTGGCATACACCTATAATCCCAGTGACTTGGAAGGCGAGTCAGGAGGACCACAGGTTAGGGTCCAGAGGCAGCCTGCACAACTTAGCAAGAACCTGCCTCAAGATAAAGAAAAATAAATAAACCGTTGGGTGGCTCATACCTATAATACCAGCGACACAGGAGGCAGAGGCAGGAGGATTGCAAGTTCGAGACAATAGAGGCAGCCTGCATAATTTAGTGAGACTCTCTCTCAAAATAAAAAGTGAAAAATGGGCTGGGAGTGTAGTCCAGTGGTAAACCTCCTGCAAAAGCATGCATGAGGCCGTGGGTTCAACAGCCCATTACTGGGGGGAAAAGAAAAGATAAAAATGGAGCTGGGGGTCCATGATAGAGTGCTTATGTAGCATGTGTGAAGCCCTGGACTCAACCCCCAGTACTGCAAAATAAATGATTTAAGTTTAAGAATACAGTAGTATTATGTTAACTACTTCTGTTCAGATTTGAGACAATTCTAGACCAACTGGTGGATATTTCTCAGAGCCACTAAAATTCTAATTCCAGTAGAAAACAGAGAGGTTATGGAGGCAGCCAAATACTGAACATATTAAAACATCATTTACAAAAAAGGTAATAGAATGATTCTAACACAGTTATAAAAAAAGTTAATGATTTTATCTAATTAATGAAAATGGCAAGTATTACAAGTTCAAAGGAAATTTTTAAAAAGACACATATTTAGAAATGTTGAAATTAATGTATAAAGCAAAAATGGCTTTTTCCCCTGTGGCAAGAGAAAGTAAGTGAGTTTCCATCTGATAGAATTTACTGATCTATACAGAAATTATTTTGCATTGTTATCACACACACACACACAGGTTTTTTTTTTTCTTTTTATGATAGAGTCTCACTATATAGCCCAGACTAGCTTCTAATCTGTGATATTCCTAAACCTCCTAAGTGTTGGGATTGCAGGCATATGCCACCACACTCAGCTTTATCATTTTTAAAGTTGCAAAATAGCTTGAAGACAATGAATGACTAGATTCAGATACCAGGAAGGGAGTAATCTAAGCAATGTGTAGTTTTCTACTCAAGGATAATATTCTCTACAATGTCAGACAGCAGACCCTCCATAAGGAATCCCTTCTTCATTTCTGAACACGTTGAAGATGAAGGTGCACCTGATTCATGCCATAGTATTTTCAATCACAACACATGCTGTACAAACTGGACAATGAAGAAGGGAGGCAGGAAAAGAACTGATGCTTTTGAATTATGGTACTGGAGATTAATATTGAAAAACCATGGACTGCCAAAAGGACCAACTTATCCATCCTAGAAGAAGTTACCAGAGTGCTCCTTGGAAGCAAGGATGGCTAGACTGTCCCTGATGTATTTTGGACATGTTGTCAGAAGGGAGCAGTCTCTGAAGAAGGACATCATGTTTGGGAGAGTGACAGGTCAATGAAGAAAGGGAAGACCCTCAACGAGATGGATTGACACAGTGACTGCAACAATGAGCTTAAACATAAAAAAGATCATGTGCCTGGTACAGAGTTGGGGAGTGTTTTGTTCTGTTGTACATAGGGTCACAATGAGTTGGACACAACTTGATGGCACCTAACAACAACAATAATAACAATATTCCCTTATACCTATATTTCACAATTTTCCAATCTACTTCTCTGTTGATGAACATCTTGGTTGATTCCATACCCTTGTAATTGTGAGGAGTGCTGCATTAAATATGGATGTGCAGGTGTCCCTCTAGTATAACGACTTATCTTCCTGTGGGTATATTCCTAGGAGTGGTTTAGGTGGTTTGTATGGCAGTTCTATTCTTAGTTTTCTAAGGTAACTCCATACTGATTTCCATTATTAATAATAACCTAAAAGGAAAAGCAACACCAATGTCCATCAAATGGCAAATGAAGAAAAAGTAACAGACCCATAATATGGATTATATTTGGTAATAAAAAGAAGTGAAGTACTGCTGTATACTACAACATGTAAGAAGCTTGAAAATATTATTCTGAGTGAAAAAAGACATCACAAAAAGCTCTGTATTGACATATCCCTATAATGCCAGCACTGGGGAGGCTGAGGCAGGAGGATTGCTTCAAATTTGAGGTGAGCCTGGGCTACTTAGCACAACTATGTCTCAAATAAACAGAAAAATAATCCCACATATTGGATAATTCCATTTATACAAAATGTCCAGAATAGGCAAATCTATACAGACAGAAAATAGACTAGTGTTCCTTAAGGATGAGACTGGGGAATTGGGGATAGTGAGTGACAGCTAATGAGTGTGGAGTTCCTTTTAGGGGCTAAAAATATGTTCCAAAATTAGATCACCAACTCTGGGAATATACTAACACACATTGGGTTCAATCCCTAACACTGAAAAAAATAAAAAGTATAGAATGCTACACTTTTTTTTTCAGTGCTGGGGATTGAACCCATAATCTCACTGCATTACCACTAAGCTATACCCCCAGCCCAAGTTGGATACTTGAAGTGAGACAAATGTATGGTATGTGAATTATATCTTTTTACTTATTTACTTATTTCAATGCTGGTGGGCTTGAGTGTGGGGAGTTATATCTTAGTAAAGTTATATAAAAATACTTTGAAAGCCAGGTATGATGTTGGACACCCATAATCCTAGCACTTGGGAGACTGAGGCAGGAGAATCACAACTTTGAGGCTATGTTCAGCAACATAGTGAGGTCAGGACAGCCTGGAACACATAGTAAGACTCTATCTTAAAAAAATAAATAAGTAAATTAAATAAATAAATACATGCATAAATAAATCTTTGGGTTTATCTTTTTGTCATATTTAATGATTTTTTTTTGTACTGGGGGTTGAACCCAGGGTCTGGCATTTGCATGCTTTGCAAATGCTGTGCCACTGAGCTGCATCCTCAGCCCTTTTTTTTTTTTTTTTTTTTTTTTTTTTTTTTTTTTTTTTTTTTTTTTTTTTTTTTTTTTTTTTTTTTTTTACTTTTTTGAGACAAAGTCTCGCTAAATTACACAGACTGCCTCTAGTCTCAAACTTGGAATCCTCCTGCCTCTGCCTCCTGAGTTGCTGGGATTACAGGCATGTGCCACTGTGCCTGGCTGTTTAATGATCTTAAATGGCTTTATTTTCTATTCTAAAAGCAGGCAACACTTCATTCTATAAAATAGAATAAGTGTTCTGATGGAGTGAGCAGAAGAGGTTAGTTTTATGGACAGATATAGGCTGAAGAAAGCAGAAGCCAAAGAATATCAAGCAGATTAATTGTTTCAAAGTTACTTTTCTTGTAAGACAGACACAAGGACACAGAACTATGGGATAGTAGCTGATGAATTTATATCCACTTATTCCAAGTTACTTCTTTTGTGTAAAAATCAACTTCATTATTATGCCAGCTGAAACTACCCTGTTTGGGAAATTTGGCTGTTACCTTTCTAATCCTGAGTTTTCAGAAGCTCCTATCAGCTTAGTTTGAGCTTGGGACATGGAAATTTATCAAGAGTAACTCCATTTCAATCTTAGACTGGTCTGTTGGTGTCCAATTCAGAAGATTAGTCCAAACAATTCAGAAGCTTAGTCCAGTCATTTTTATTTCACAATTCCTCTGAAATTAAGGGTTTTCCTGTTACTTCAAGTTCCCATCATTTTGGGCTTTCAGTCTTAACACATCACATAAAGTTTACAAAATCTTCAGGATCACACATTTCTTTCAGTTTTCATCCTTCTAGCCAAATACACACCATTCGACACTCAACAGATGGCTGCATGCAAACATGCAAAACTTCTTGAGACAGGATAATAGCACAAGCAAGACTTCCAATGTGACTATCAGGAGGATAACACCAAGACTTTGGAGTATGCTCCTTAGCCAGGGTTCCCATGAACCAAACTAAATTCTGATTGATTAAAGAGCCAGATATGGGAGAAGGAGGAGGCAATTTACTCCTGAAGCAATCCCAAAACAATCAGTCATTGAAAACCCTGCGAGGGTCACTATGAGTCAGACCCCACTCAATGGCACCTAATAAGTAGCTAGATAAGGATGCTACCTGAGGCAGGATAGAAAGACAGGAAAAACTTGGGAGATATGGAAGAGAAATGAGCTTTCGTGCCAGGGTCTGGTTCAAATTCCATCATCTGGAAATCAAAGACTTTGACACAAAAGAAAACTACGTTGAGAACTGTCTGCATAGAGACATTATTCTGAGAGATATTTTAATTGGAAGTGTTAAAATAGTTATGATTCTGGTAAAACTTTGAATTTGTATCCTTCTTTGAGAACCTCACATATGGGATTATGGGGACCAGGTTTGCAGTCTGCTTATGCCTAGACAATTCCCTCATGACTATTTTCTTCTCTGTAAACCTATGCGTGTCCTGGACCACTTTACAATCTCCTTTTACTAAAAGGAAGTTTCTTAAACAGAAAATACACGAAAGTTTTCTACTTAATCTTTTCCTAAACAATGCAACTTTTTATTTATCTATTTTTCCATCTTATTGGTACTTTCCTAAACTTTAACAACTACCTTGTAAAGACAATTTACATAATCTAATTTACATAAGGGGAACTTTTTAAAGCTAGATGTTGTTGTTGTTAGGTGTAATTGAGTCAGATCCAACTCATAGTGACCCTATGTACAACACAATGAAACACTCCCTGACACTATGCCATGCACACAATCTTTCTTATGCTTCATATTTTTGCAGACACTATGTCAATCCAATTAGCGGAAGGTTTTCCTTTTCTTTGTTGACCTACCACTCTCCCAAATATGACGTCCTTCTCTAGAGATTGGTCCCTCCTGACATGTCCAAAATACGTTAAAACACAATCTATCCTTGCTTCCAAGGAGCATACTGGTTGTACTTTTTCTAGGACCCATCTATTGGTTCGTTTGGCAGTCCATGGTATATTTAATATTTGACTCCAGTACCATAATTCAAAAGCATCAATTCTTTCCCTGTCTTCCTTATTCAATGTCCAGCTTTCACAACTATATGGGGTGACTGAAAATACCATGGCATGAGTCAGACACACCTTCATCTTCAATGTGACATCTTTACTTTTCAACACTTTAAGGAGGTTTTTTGCAACAGCTTTTCTCAGTGCAATGTGCCTTTTGATTTCTTGACTGCTGCTTCAGTGGGTGTTGATTGTAGAACCAAGTAAAGCAATATCTTGGGAAACCTCAATTTTTTCTCTGTTCATCATGAAACTGAATACTGACCCAGTTGTAAGGATGCAGGGTCACACACAGTGTTCTGGAAGCTATGCTTCCAGACTAAGACAGAGTAGGGAGAGGATATGGTTAACCCACACCCCAAAAAATTAGCCATTGAAAACCCTATGAATAGCAGAGAAACACTGCCAAACATAGTGTCAGAAAATGAGCCCCGCAGGTTGGGAGGCACTAAAAAGATGACTGGGGAAGAGTTGCCCCCTCAAACTAGAGTGTGTGTATATATGTATACATATTGTGGTTGTTGTTAGGTGCCATCGAGTCCAGTGTCCAACTCATAGTGACCCTAAGTACAACAGTTGAAATACTATTGTCAGTACTTTTCTTCTATTCATAGGGTTTTCAATGGCAGATTAATTTGGGAGAATGGGTTGCCAGGTCCTTCTCCCAAGTCCACAGCATCTGGTGTTCCCAGGCTGTCTCCCATCCAAATACTAACCAAGCTTGACCCTGCTTAGCTTCCAAGATCTGACAGGATAGGATGCCACAGTGCTATAGCTGCAGGCAATGTATACATATATACACACACAAGCAAGACATGCAAACAGAAGGGGGACCATTGGTGAACAGGAAGGGGATTAGGGGAGGAAGGGGGATCATGAGAGGATAACAGGGGAGGTGAAAATGACCAAGGACCAATGTACAATGTACAATGATATGCATTATGGAAAAGTCATAGTGAAACGCACTAAGTTGAACACTAAAAAAATTACTGTTTTTAAAAATAAAAAATAAGGGGACTCTCGGCAAGATGGCAGACAGATAACACTCACCTTCTGTCCCGGAGTGAAGGGAAGCCTTGATTAGGTGTTTGGAACTCACATTGAATAGATAGAAACAGTGATAGTTTAGGTTGGGAGATAGAGGATGAAACTGGATGAACACTGAAATCAAGCATTTGTCTTCGGAGGAGCTACGCAGAGGTCAGTAGTGGGACCGCCATTCCACCATTTCACCATCACACAGAAGGTGGGATAGAATCCTGGAGACTCGGAGGGGACTTCACACACACACCCATGGGAGCCGGACCCAACACGGAGTGCAACCTTGACATCACACTGTCACCCTGCCCACGGGGCACAAACCACAAGTTTCAAGTGAGTCAGTTTGAGGTGGCACACGGAATCGCCATCTTCAGCAGCATACATCCCGCAGCCTGAGACGCTGGTCTGTTGTAGGTCCCTCATGCAAGAAAATAGGGATCAGATCCACGAGACTAGATACTCAAGGGTACGTGGAGTGATCGCAGGAAACCAGTGCCAGTGGTACGTATCCAGAGCTGAAACGTAGCTCCCTCCCTCCTGTTGTGGCAGGACAGTGGTGCAGACACAATCTCCACAGACATACGGGCACACATACACCTGAATCCCAGACACACCAGAGGGGATCCTAAGTCATCCCACTGCACTGAGGAGAAAGGTGGGGTCTGCGGAGGCGGCTGAGCCCCATGCGGAATGAGTGCTCCTTTTCGGCAGAGCCTAGTGGCACAATTAGACACAATAAGAGCAGTTTCGAGCGCAATCACCGTGCACGGACAGACCTGCTACAGATTCCCTCCGGGGGGATTGGGTATCATCCCACCCATAAGAGGATTTGGTCCTCCCAAGTGGTCTCCCAAGTGGGCCGAAAGCCCTGCAATAAAAAAAATCCACGATAGCAGCCATATTCCCTCCATGCTATAGGCTTTGGGCCAGAAATCTCTGATTAGGGACAGGGAGAACTCCAGGGAGGACCCCACAGGTTCCACTGCCTCTCAAACAATACAATAGACACAGAATATTTCGTGGAACCATCTATTAGGGCATTTGGTGTCCCACTTAAACACAGGACATTGTGGGGTAGTCTGCCATTATCTACGTAATTGTGCATGTATGGAAATTCCATAATGAAAAGCATGTCAGAATGAATCACATTAAGGTGTACATTAAAAATAAATAAATAAATAAATAAATAATAAAAGTATGACTTTACCTTGAAAAGAAAAACAAAGTTAGATGACTCATACTTTCAAAGTCTGAAACATTTTATAAAGCTACAGTAATCAAAATACTGTGGTACTGGCAAAAAATGTAGAAAGAGACCAATGGAATAAAATAGAGAACCCAGAAATAAATTATCATATATGTTGTGAATTTTTTTTCTGATGAAGGTACTCAGCCTACACAATGGAGAAAGGATAATCTCTTCAACAAATGATATCAGGAAAACTGGATATCCACCTAAAAATGAACAAAGTTGGACATTTGCCTTTTATCATATACAAAAATTAACTCAAAATGCATTGGTATGGTGATGCACATCTGTAATCCCAATTACTTAGGGGTCTAAGGTAGGAACATTACAAATTCAAGCCCAGAGTCAGTCTGTGCAACTCAGCAAGATCCTGTCTCCAAATGAAAAGTAAAAATAAAAAGAGTCTGGAGGTGTATCTCAGTGGTAGAGCACTTGCGTAGCGTGCTAGAAGCCCTGAGTTTAAGCCCCCAGGACTGAAACAAGGGGTAAGATTAAAGATCATTAAAAATGAAAATGGGGGAATCTTCATGATATTGAACTTGGCAATTATTTCCTGAACATAAAAACGTAACCATAAACCACAAAAACAAAAAATAGGCAAATAGGACTATAGCAAACTTATAAACTTACACACAGAATGGTAGATGACCTCTTCGGTTCAGTCCCCACTCCACAAAAGGAAGCAACAGAGTGAAAAAACAAACCATGGAATGGGAGAAAATACTTGAACTATATATCTGATAAGGGATTCATATTTTAAAATACATAAAGAACTACAATCCAACAACAAAAACTGAAGCAATGCAATTGAAAAACAGCCTAGAATAAGAAAAACTGCTCACACCATTTATCATTAAAGAAATACATATCAAAGCGCCATTAGATAGCATCTCACCCCTATCAGGATGCCCATTATTAAAAAAAAAAGCAAAACAGAAAATAACAAATGTTGATAAGGATGTACAGAAACTTGGACTATTGTGCATTGCTGGTGTGAATATAAAATAGTATAGCTTCTATGAAAACAAGTATGATTGTTCCTCAAAAAAAATTATGTAATCGGATAATTCCACTTCTGGGTATATATCCAAAGGCAGGATCACATACTCACGTTCGTAACAATATTATTCAAAATAGCCCAAAGGTACAAACAACCTAAGTACCCATCAATAGATGAATAAAGAAAATGTGGTATATGTATTTAATTGAATATAAAAAAGGAAATCTTGTCATATATTGTAGTATGAATGAACATTGAGCACATTATGCTAAGAGAAATAAGACAGTAGCAAAAAAGCAATACTAAAGCATTCCGCTTATATGAAATAACTAAAACAGTAAAACTCTCAGAAAGTAGAGTGGTGGTTGCCAAAGGCTGGGGACAGAGGAGGAAGGAGCAGAGGAGTTGTTGTTCAATCGATATGGAGTTTTGGTTTTTCAGGATGAAAAAAATCCTAGAGTCTTAGTCCACAACAATGTACATATAGAGTTAATAGCACTGTACTTTGCATTTTAAAAGAGTAAAATGGTATGGTTAATTTTGATTATCAGGTTGATTTGATTCAGAAATGGATAGAGAATTAGTAAAACACACTTCTAGGTGTATCTATGAAGGGATTTCTAGAGATGATTAGATCAGCTGAGCTCTGACCTAATGAATGGCTTAATTCAGTGATGGATTAAAATTTGAAAGCACTATTGGGAAATGGTGGAACTGTGGAAGGTGGGATCTGGTTGGAAGAAGTAGGTCACTGTGGACATGACTTTGGGGGCTATATCTTATCCTGGCCCCTTCTTGTTGCTGCTCTGCCGTACCTCTGATCTACCAGGAGGTGAGGCTGCTCCTCTGCCACACTCCCACTGACATGATGGTCTGCCCAAGCATATGATGCCAAGCAACCATGTATTGAGTCCTCTGAACTTATGGGCCAAAACAAATATTTCCTCCTGTAAGTTGTTTCTGTCAGGTATTTTGGTTACAGCTATGTAAAAGTAACTAATACAGATAATAAATTTTATGTTTTTGACTACAATTTATGGTTTTTTAAAAAAAGGCATAGTTTTGTTGTTGCAAGAGAATCAATTTTACTTTTGATATCAGTCCCTGGTTGTTGTTACGTGCCAGCATGTTGGTGTCTAACTCATAGTGACTCCACCTACAACAGATGAAACACTATTAGTGTGCTTCTCTGCTGTTCATAGGGTTTTAAATGGATGATTGGTTTTCGGGAGTGGGTTGTCAGGTCCTTCTCCCAAGCTTATAACACCTGGTGTTCCCAGGTGGTCTCCCATCCAAGGACTAACTAGGCCCGACCCCGCTTAGCTTTCTAGATCTGACGGAATTGGAGGCTACAGCGTTACAGCTTCAGGCACTTTATTACTTAGATATGCTATAAAATAGAAGTGCCATATACTTTGAAAGTATATAAATACTTAAGGTCTTTTAACCTTGAACTTTGGGTTTGTAATTGCAGGTCTGACTTCTTAGTTTACTAATGTATAACAAAAAGTCACACAATTACTTTTTTGCAAATCCAGATGACATTTTGATTCTGACTCCACTTCAGGATAGTGGTGATTTGAGGGGAGACAGCTTCCAGTCTGAAAGGAATGATTTTAAGTGGTCTTTTCTCTGATGGAATGGATACAATCAGTTCTCTGATAGTTCTGCCGTGAAGCAAATCTACTGAATCTGAGCCAGAGAACACGCCAATTGTCATTTGAACTCTGGAAATTGAGGATAAACATTTGTAAATGGAAAATACCAAATACATGCTAATTTCATTTGCTTCACTTTAGCCTAAGGAATTGTGCTGAATATTTTTTCATTTAAAAAGCAAATCAACAATGTATTTTATTATGCTAATAAAAGTCAAACATCTTACTTATTGGTATGAAACTGCATATTTGATTCCATTAAATGTTTGAAAATTTAAAAATATTTTCTATAAACTAAGCTGAAATTCAAAAAAATGCTGAATCTTTCCTATATATTTTGAAGTATACTAGTTTATGTAGGCTGGGATTTAGCTCAGTTGGTAGAACGCTGCGCTGTAGTCTCTGAGGTCCCGAGTTCAATTCCCAGCACCACAAAAATGGGAGAAGGACCTGGCAATCCACTCCCAAGGCAATCCCAAAACAATCAGCCATTGAAAAACCTATGAGGGTCGCTATGAGTTGGATACCGACTCGATGGCACCTAACAACAACAAAGTTTATGTAGCCTGCAGCCGTAGCACTGTGGCATCTGATCCCATCAGATCTCAGAAGCTAAGCAGGGTCAGACCTGGTCAGTACTTGAATGGGAGACTGCTTGGGAACACCAGATGCTGTAGGCAAGGACCAGGCAACCCACTCCCAAAAAACTATCAGTCATTGAAAACCCAATGAATAGCAGAGAAGCACAACAATAGTGTTTTGCCTGTTGTATTTGGGTCCCTATGAGTCAGAAACCAACTCAATAGCACTTAACAACAACAAAGTTTATGAAACAAATGTAAGAAAATCAGTAGTGTGCCAGTATATGTTTAATATGTTAACTCAAACTGTTGAGACTGAGAGTTCCTTGAAATAAATGATTTAATGAACTGTTACAAATGCTAGCCAAAAGGAGAAAGGACTGGTTCTAGGACAAATTCTGTGAGTTACCAGCAGTATGGTCCGGTGTTGTTGTTAGGTGCCATTGAGTTGGGTCTGCCTCATAGTGACCCTCATAGGGTTTTGATGGCTGATTGTTTTGGGATTGCTTTGGCAGTGGATTGCCATATCCTTCTCCCTTTGTTGTGGTGCTGAGGATTGAACCTGGGTCCTCAGAGAGTGTGGAGCAGCACTCTACCAACTGACCTAAACCCTAGCCCCTACGGCCAGATAGCAATTAGAAAAGTGTTCATTACCCCTAAGGGGTTAGGGTGTTGGATAATGAAATTTTGTGGAGAAGAAACATAAATTGTTTACATTGATACTACATTGGCTATAGATAGAAGGGCATGATGATGGGAAGCTGGCAAAGTCCTAGGATAAATGGTGAGTCTCCAAATAGAAGCTTTTACTAGTTTTTTTTCCCAGTATTTGGGGTTGAACCCAGGGTCTTGTGTATGTTAGGCAAGTGCTCCACCACTGAGCTGCACCTCCAACTCCTCTTTTATTTCTTATTCTGAGACGAGTTCTCACTAAATTGCATAGGCTACCTCTAGAACCTGTGATCCTCCTACCTCAGCTTCCAGGGTAGCTGGGATTACAGGCATGCACCAAGGTGCTTAGCTTAGTTTTTACTATGTCTTGGTTGGTTGACTGGAAAGTTTGTTGGAAAAGCAGAACATAATGAGGCCTTCATAGGTATTCTTCAGCACACAGGAAAGGAATGTGGAATAGTTCTTTTTTCTTTGTTGATTTAGCTTAAAGCTGTGAGTTAAAAAGACTGTGTTAACATCTTTTCTCCATCAATTCCCTGATCTATAACTTAACTTGAGACATTTCAGAATTCTTATTAAACAGCTGGCTTTCCACAAGGATGAAGAGGCACTTGTCTGAAGAACTTGTCAGTTTCCATGTTGTAACTAGTCCAATCATGACTGATTTCACACTACAAATACCCTAGCTGGGGAAGTAGCTCAGTGGTAGAGCTCTTGAGTGGCATGTGCAAGGCCCTGGGTCCAATTTCTAGCATCACAAAAAATGTTTTGTTTGTTTGTTTTGCTTAATTTAAAAAATAAATCTAGTACTAACTGCTGTTGTGGTTGTTGTTAGGTGCCGTCGAGTCGGTATCCGACTCATAGCAACCCTCTGTACAACAGGGGAAACACTATTGTCAGTGTTTCTCTGCTGTTCATAGGGTTTTCAATGGCAGATTGATTTTGGGGAGGGGGTTGCCAGGTCCTTCTCCCAAGCCTACAGCTTCTGGTGTTCCCAGGCGGTCTCCCATCCAGGTACTAACCAGGCCCCACCCGAGATTTGAGGGGATCAGATGCCACAGGGCTACAGCTGCAGGCAAAATGCAAATACTCAGTGATATTTATTTCTAGAATTTTTACATATTGTTGTTGTTGTTGTTAGGTGCCTTCGAGTCGTGTCTGACTCATAGCGACCCTCATAGGGTTTTCAATGGCTGACTGTTTCGGGATTGCCTCAGGAGTGGATTGCCACATCCTTCTCCCGTTTTTTTTTTTTTTTTTTTTTTTTTTGTGGTGCTGGGATTCGAACTCGGGACCTCAGAGACTGCAGAGCAGTGCTCTACCAACTGAGCTAAATCCCAGCCCAAAATGTCATGTTGTTGTTGTTGTTAGGTGCCCTCGAGTTGGTATCCGACTCAAAGTGACCAACCCTACGTACACCAGGCGAAACACTGTTGTCAGTGCTTCTCTGCTGTTCATAGGGTTTTCAATGGCAGACTGATTTTTGGGAGTAGGTTGCCAGGTCCATCTCCCAAGCCTACAGCTCCTGGTGTTCCCAGGCAGTCTCCCATCCAAGTCCTAACCAGGCCCAATCCTGCTTAGCTTCCGAGAGCTGATGGGATCAGATGCCACAGGCCTAGGGCTGCAGGCAGTACTAACTACCAACACATAATTCCTGGAAAGTCATCAATCATTTCTTATAAGCCAGTAGAACCCTGCTCCAACTCAGCCCTGAAGAAAACTCATATTATTAATAAAGAGTATATTTATAGGTAATTAGTGGCAGCAAATTAATCATGTTTTCCTTAAACATATAGTTTTCAAAATAAATTTATATATTTTTACATATATATATATATATATATATATATATATATATATATATATATATATATACAGTGGTACCACTGTGGTGGCCAATCCTGTCAGATCTCAGAAGTTAAGCAGGGTTGGGCCTGGTTACTACTTGGATGGGAGACCACCTGGGAACACCAGGTATTGTAGGCTTGGGAGAAGGACCCAGCAACCCACTTCCCCCCAAAAAATCAGCCATTGAAAACCGTATGAATAGCAGAGAAGCACTAACAATACTGTTTCATCTGTTGTATGTAGGGTCACTATAAGTTGGATACCCACTCAATGGCACCTAATAACAACATATATATGTATACGTGTGTGTGTGTGTGTGTGTGTGTGTGTGTGTGTGTGTGTATTTTTAGTTTGTTTGTTTGTTTTTGGTAAGTTGTTTGTATTGTTGAGACAGGATCTCACTATGTAGCCCAGGCTGGCCTAGAACCATCAATACAGCATTTAAGAGGTGTACTTACAGGTGCTTAAATCTCTAGGAATTGGCTAGTCCTGGGAGGAGAGAGGTCTCAGATATTAAAGAATCAAAAATATAGAAAATAAAAAGACAAGGTTAGTTCAAAAAGAGAAACTTTAAGTATATCTATCAATTTTCTGAGAAACTTTTTTTTCCATTAGCTTGTAAAAATGGGCAATAAGGAACTGGGAATGTAGCTCAATGGTAAAGCCCTTGATTGGATCTCCAGCATGACACCCCCCCCCCAAATAAAACAAACCCAAACAACAACAACAACAACAACAACAACAACAACAACACACACACACACACAGAGTTGGATTGGGCAACAATCAATTCAGGACATACTCTTTAGTAGGAATCTGAAAGAAAAATACTCTGTTTTGCCAAAAAAGGCAGATTGATATGCACTGACAACAAAACTTTTAGATTGCAAGGCATGGTGGCACACACTTGTAATCCCAAAGAATTGGGAGGCAGAGATGAGAGGGTTGCAGGTTTGAGACCAGAGATGGCCTGCATAACATAGAGAGAGACCCTGTCTCAATTTAAAACATATGTGTCAAATTAGAAAGGTAGATTTCTTCTTGTATAAATTAAGGCCTCCAAGATGGTACATACTTGAACAGAAGGCCAGCTGACCTCCAACAGGGATGGACTAAGGGACTTTTGGGAGTAAGGCAAGATTTTCTCCTAAAAGTAATTCTGGGTCTTCTTAGTTCTCAGATAAGTAAATGAGGGATAGGAACCCTGAGTGTCCTGTGCTAGAAAGCAACAGAACTTTGCTATAATTATTTTTGTGTGTGGGATATTTAAAGGAGATGATAAATGAGCTCAGTAAAACTCTTATAAAATATATGATTTGAAAACATAATACTCTAACTCTCCAAGATGAACTAGTTGTAAAATATATCTCTAGATTTATTGACCTGATCTCCTATATAGGTCATTACATATAAAAGTGCCCAATGGTGGCAAATATTTGCTCCAAATGGCAATTTATATCTTATACTGGTTGTTTTTATGTGATTCATTTAGGGATCATGTTTATTATATAAAGCAATTATATCATGCCTCATATATATCAAACACACAAATATAACACATATGGATGGACACAATTTTGGGTGTTGTTTTCTAGGTTTCTAAGTGCTGTAGGTTTTAAAACTTAGGATGGGTGAATAAAAGGGGTGAAGAACAAGAAAGGGCTAGCAAATGGCAAACTGTATTTGCTCATTTATGTAGCTGTCTCTCTGGTTCTTTCATTGCCCCTCAACTCTCAAGGTGCTAAAGACTTTGTTTTCTCCTGCCACAAACATGTCTTTTCCCCTAGTCGAACTCTCCATGCAGTGCTTCATGTTCTTACACTTCTCCACTGCCAAAACTTCCCAGTCTAGGGCACTAGTCACAGAAACTTTTGGACTGTTGTTGCCAACTAAACAAAGTTGCCAATTCAAAATTGTTGGATTTTAAAACAAAAACCAAAAAACATCAGTGGTCCATAGCCCTCATTGATCAAAGACAATATTCTGGACCTTTGGACCATCTGTTGTGTTACAATGAAAGGCAATCTTAGATGAAATTCTGGGCCTCTTATAAGAGTTTTTGCTTTTTCCTTACTGATTCCTTTTAGACTTGAGACATTGCAAATATCACATAGCCCAATAAATTGTATCTCAAACTGCCTATAATGGTCCTTAATTTTGACTTTGTTGTTATTTTTTTGTTAAGACAGGGTCTCACTATGTAGCATAGCCTGGCCTCAGCCTCCCAAGTTTTGGGATTACAGGTGTGTACCCTACCATGTCTAAATTGGTTTTGTGTATGTGTGCTTTGTTTATGTTGTTTTTGCTTTGAAATTTTTTCCTTTTGGATTTTCTAGGGTTTTGTTTTGTTTTGTTTTTCAGTACTGGAGGGTTGAACCTAGGGACTTGTACATACTTTGCAATCCATCTGCTTCGGCCTCTGGAGACTGGCGGATTACAAATATGAGCCATCATGCCTGGCCTGTCTACATTTTTAAAACATGATAGTTTTGCTTTTCATATTATATTTTTCATTCATTTAGAGCATGCATTTTTTTGTTTGTTTTGTGTATTGGAGCATTGATGACACCCAGCTTGGAGTATGCCTTTTGATATAGGTGTTAGGTAGTGTTCATGTTTTATTATGTCAAATCATGTTTCAGAAAAATTACCATGGACTCATAAAAGCTATAGAAAACAAGAAATAATGAATTATTTAATCTGTAGTAGAAAAATACTTTGTACTTCCATGGAAAATTATGCAATTATGTATAACACCTTCATCCAGGCTGTTTGGTAATCTTTTTCCTTCCTTCTCTCCTGCCTTCCTTCCTTCCAACCTTCGTTCCTTCCTTCCTCTTTCCCTCCCCCTTCTTTCTCTCTTTCTCTTTCTCTCATTCTTTTTTTCTTTCCTTCTTCCTTTCTTTCTTTCCTTTCCTTCTTCCTTTCTTCTGAGGCGGTTGGTTTGAGACAAGATTTCACTCTAGCCCAGGCTGTCCTGAGGCGAGCTCACTATTCTCCTCCCTCAACTTCCCATGTGCTGGGATCACAGGAGTGCACAACCACACCTGCTTTTTAGTAATAATCTTGTTCATTGTCTGTCCTTGAGCTATTTTGTGTCCCTTTTTAAACTGCGATAACTGCAGTTTATTCAAGCTCTGTTGTTCAGTAGAGTTTTGATTGACTTCTCTCTCCTCTGTGTAAACTGCGATAACTGCAGTTTATTCAAGCTCTGTTGTTCAGTAGAGTTTTGATTGACTTCTCTCACCTCTGTGTAGAAATCAGTTTTTCTTCTCATTGTAAGCTATTTTGTTTTTACTGTATATAAATTTGTGCCTTTTGATTTTTCTTTGAACCAATTTTATCATCTCTCTGCTTCCCTCATTTATCAACTAGTACAATAAGATCTTTAAGACATTTCTATTTTTATATCTATGGGAGTAATTATTTTACCTTCTGAAAATTATCTTTTAGCATAGTTAAAAAAATTTTTATTACCTTTCTCTAGATTTTTTAAAATGGGCCAAATGTTGTAACCAGTGATCAAAACCACATCACACAGGAGAAAAAAGCCAATTAAAAGGGAGTTTTTATTAAGCCAGTAGCCATGGAGAACTAATGTCTCTCTAAAACCCATAGCCCAGGGGAACACTTGTAGAGGATTTATAAAGGCAAAAACCATATCCTGTGGGGCAGGCTTTATGTTTAGGGGCTTTTCCAAGTTCCTGACATGGGGTAGTAGGCCATTGGAAGTGGCAAGAATTTGGTACAGAAGCAGTTAAAAGTTAACATTAACATATGACTTAAGATATAAACAAATCACATTCCTGACCTAACTTATGTAAGTGATAGAAGCAGAACCGGCAGTTTAAAATTTTCTCTCCCCACTATCATCCTATCTAGGATGGTGTCAGTCCTGTTCACTCAGTGACCCTTTATAATACATAAATTGAAAAGATTGGTTAAAAACTATAGTTTGGGGAAGAAAGTCCTCATTTTTCTAAAGCCTATTTTATCACGTGCCTATGGTCTAGTTGTACATAAAAGTGGCCCAGAAGGGCACCCAAGTCGTGGTATTAAGGTTCATTTCTTTAGCTTGATGAGCCTGAAGTTCATTCCATCACATTTACTTCTATCATACTACTTCCTACTAATTCTAGGCCAAAAAGAAAGAAAAAAAAGAAAAAAAGAGAGAGAGAGAGAGAGAAAGGCAGGGATGGGGGGGTGTCTAGTGGCTGTCTAAAGAAATAGACTAACGTAAGTTAAAAAAAAAAAAAGGCTGAACTTGAAAATCAGAAGCTTGGGTTCTAGTTCTTGTTTTTGTTAATCAGTGGGACCCTAGGCGAATTGCTGATTTCTCTGAACCCCAATAGTCTTTCAAATGTAGAGGTTGGACCAACTTAGTGACTGACTTAAACCAATTTTGTCATTCAAAATTAATTAGAAGCCAAACACAGTGGTGCAGGCCTGTAATCCCAGCTACTCAGAAGGCTGAGGCAGAAGAATCACAAGTTTGAGGCTAGCAGTGGCCTGCAAAACTTAGAAAGACCCTCTCTCAAAAGAAAGAAAGAAGAAAGCAAGCAAGCAAGCAAGCAAGCAAGCAAGCAAGAAAGAAAAGTTGGGGCACTTGTTTAGCATGCACAAGGCCATAGGTTTAATCTCTAGTACTGGAAAAATAAATAAATTATATTAATTAGGTTCTTTTCAATAGTTATATGGAGCCACTGATGTTTAAAACCCTAGTATAATTTCACCATTTGGTAATATGCGTATTACGATTAAGGAAATGTTAGACTAAATTCCACCATACATGCATATACTTATTAGCAAGCCAATTCAAATTGTTCTATAAACTTGAAGAAGTCCCAATTCTCTATTCCTTTAGTTACTCCAGTAAGCTCCCTGAAAGAGTTCATTTGGGCATACTGTGCAGTATAGCAGTGGGGCTCAGCTAACCTTTTAGGAATCAGAGGACAAAATTTTAAGTTATGTAATTGAATATAAGCTAGGTTCTGGCATTAGGTATAGGGTACAATTCAGTGCATTTCAAACTTTAAAGTCCATACAAATCTTGTTCAAATGCTTGTTGTTGTTGTTAGGTGCCATCTAGTCGGTATCCGACTCATAGCGACCCTCATAGAGTTTTCAATGGCAAACTGTTTCGGGATTGCCTTGGGAGTGGATTGCCAGGTCCTTCTCCCATTTTTGCAGTGCTGGGAGTTGAACTCAGGACCTCAGAGACTGCAGCGCAGCACTCTACCCACTGAGCCAAATGTTCAAATGCAGATCTTATTAAATGAGTCTGTCAGCAGTGGTGAGACAGATGCAGCCCAATGTTGCCACCTGCCGTGAAGACTTCTTCCTCTTAGGATCTCTACTCATGTGATGCTGGGTCCTTGGCTCTCTTGAAAACAATGAATTTTTAGGAGTTGGAGAGTGAAACAAAGAAGTTTATTACTTAGGGGATAAGGGATAGTACATACTTTAGGGCAAGCTGAGGTGCTCAAAAAGAAAGAGAAACACTTAAAAAGAGTCACAGCACAAGTCCAAGACATACACGAGGTTTTCTCAATACAGAAGAGCCCATAGGTGTCTTCATAATGGATATATATATAGAGACTTTATGGGTTTTGGAGTTACATTGTTCAAAAGAAGTAATTTACAACTCAATTCAACATCTAAGCAAAATAATGAGTTGGTTTATTTATTCTTTCTAGCTTAAAGAATTTCCCTTTATGTAAATGAGATGGGAAGTTTCCTTTATAAGGCACATTGTTAAGGTTTCCGGAGGTGCCAATAAAACAGAAACAGTCAAAATAGGTTGAAAGAGAAGTTCCATTGTTCAAGATTTAATAGATTAAGAGGAAATGTTTTGGTATAATTCTAAGGAAGTTTTCTTTAGTAAAAATGAGACTATAAAGTGATCCAGGAGGTGCATTATAAAGGTTTATAGATTAAGAGTGCCAACTGAGTGTGGTGGTGCATAACTATAATCCTAGCACTTAGGAAGCTGAAGCAGGAGGATAGACTCAAGTTCAAGGCCAGCCTGGTCTACATAGTGAGTTCGAGGCCAGCCTGGGCTATAAAGCAAGACTCTATCTCAAAAAAAAAAAAAAAAAAAAAAAAAGGGAGGCCCAAGGAAGTTGTCCAGGCATATACTGACTATAAATATGGGTCATAATCTTGTTCGTGAGATTTTCAGAGAAGCACAGGATTATAGAGGAGAAAGCAAGGCTAAACTCAAAGGTCACATACATTTTGACCCTAAGCATGGTTTTTTGACCCTAAGCATGTTAAGATAGGCATTGCTTATTTTAACATTTTCATTTAAAATATCTCTTAAAATAATGTCTGTACACAGGCAATATTCATAGTAGTTTTCTTGGTAGCTGTCCTTGATTATCAGCAGGTTAGATTTAAACCAGATCCTGGGGGGAAAGTTCTTTTCCTTCCCATGTCCACTAAATTTTTCTGTCTTTCTATCCTGCCTCAAATCTGCTTCAATAGGTATTGACTGAGACCTAACATTCTATATTTCTTTTTTTTCTTTTTTTTTTTTCTCTCTCTCTCTCTCTTTTTTTTTTTTTTTTTTTTTTTTTTTTTTTTTTTTTTTTTTTTTTTTTTTCTTTCTTTTTTTTTTTTTTTTTTTTTTTTTTTTTTTTTTTTTTTTTTTTTTTTTTTTTTTTTTTTTTTTTTTTTGGTACTGGAGGTTGAACCCAGGGCCTCGCGCTTGCATGCTTTGCAAGTGCTGGACCACTGAGCTGCGCCCCAAGCCCATTTTTTTTTTTTTTAAACTTTTTGAGACAGGGTCTTGCAAAGTTATGCAGAGTACCTCTGGTCTCAAACTTGCAATCCTCTGGCCTCCACCTCCCAAGCTGCTGGGATTACCGCACCCAGCAACATTGTGTATTTCTAATAAAGTTCTTCCTGTTTGAAACCACACTTTGAGTATAGAGGGTACAGACAACTAGTCTTGGTGAATTCTTATACCCTATTCTTACAAGGGCAAGAGGGGTCCCTATAGTCTTCCTAAGCCAGCTACACATCCTAAACACCAATTAATAATTTCCAGTATTTTTAATAATATTTTTAAATGCACCTAGTATTTGTAGTAGTTCAAGTAGCTGCCTCTCTAAAGCCCAGAGTATGGGATTATTTAAGGCCTTTCAAATAGAAATGACCTACTCCTGGACTAAGTATTCAGGAAGAGGGTGTTTGAAATGTTAGCTCATCTACATTACAGTATCTAAACTGGATTATTTGACATAAACTAGCCTCTCTTCAGCTCTGAGACTCTGAGTTGGATCTTCTTTCCCTTTCTTTCTGTGTTTCAAATCTGAAAGTAAACTGCCCTCCCTACCCTCCCTATTTTCACATTGAAGTGTGACTTTAGTGCCTTTACTCTCAATTCTGGCTGCACATTGTAGAACCTACATAAGTTTCTAAGAAATTCTGACTCCAGGCTCTACTCTAGGACAATAAAGAAAGCATCTCTGAAAGTAATCTCCAGGTAGCTATATTTTGTAATCTCTCCCTCTGCAATTCTTATATGCAGCCAGGGTTGAAAATCATGAATCTAGTACACTAATTCTCAAGCTTGGCTACATGATGGAGTCCCTGGAGGACCTTTAAAATCACAGATGTTTGAATCTTACCCCAAAAGATCCTGACTGCATTGTGTCTTGTGGATACATACCAGATCCTCACCATAAAGAATTCCTTTCCCAGGTGCAGCAGCAGAATTTTTAAATTACAAATCCTAATCCTCACTTTCCACAGATTCTACCAAATTTAGAAAGAATGTAGAATGATTAGAGGCCACCCACGCCTTCACTCATATGGACTTCAATGGGCTTCTGTCTACCCATGATTATATGAGTTATTTGACAAGCCAGGCAGCCTCCTGGGGAAAATCCTCCTCACCAGGGAAATCCAGCCCCTGGATATAGCCCCTCCCAGGCCCCCTATAAGTGCCCAAGAGCTGGCAGGATTAGAAGCCATATTCAAGGCCAGATACAAATGACTTGACCTCTACCCCTACACCTAAAGGGGAACTGGTCTAACATTGAATTGTTCACTTAGAAAGCAGGTGAACATCCTAAAGCCTTTGTGGAACAATTTATACAAATACTCCAAAGAAACACTGCATTAAATCCATTGGCCTCAGATCATAAGATTTGTTTAACTTCTGCCTTAATCTGCACTATTCTCCCAAAAACCCAAACACAAAGTGTTGTTGGATGGTAGGGTAATCTATTAATGTTATCATTGAGACTCTCCCTCCCCAGTTCTTTTTGAACTAGAAACAATAGTCTTTATCTACTACTGAGTCTTTACAAAAATAGAAATACAACTCTTACGTAACCCACCCATTTTTATTGCCATTCCCAAAGCTTGCCTTATTCATTTCAAGATGCTTGTAAAAATTCTTAAAGCCTGGGACACAGAAAAAGGAATGTCCTTTACTTAACAAAGGGGGGCGTGTGTGGTGGGGGACAATTAAATACTAATTACTCTAGGTTCTACTAATAGTCAAATATGCTCCTGAATTCCTTCTGAGAGCTGTAGAAAGCTAATATCATTTCTCTGTTTCTTTGGGATATAATCTCTTACCATCCAGAACTACCTTCTCCAGGACCTGAGAGACAACTCTTTCAAATGAAAGCACTTAAGGACTGTGGCTCTCAGTCTAAAACGCACCTTCCCTTTACTTCTCAGTGGATGAAAATAACTACATAAGGCTAAAAAGGGAAAAGGCCTAATTGAAAAGAGGCTGGATATTTTATTCAGTCAGATGGGCTTTGGAAAACACTGAGACAGCCACCTGATTTGTCACTGGCAGCACAGCAGAGAGGTACAGTTTAGTGTGGCTACCTAGCCTGAGGAGGTCCCCTAGTTAGGCCCTCTACTCTGGTTAATCTAGGCTTTTGGTTTTGTCATGGAAAAGAATTTCAGGACAAGCCAGAGAGAGTGAAACAAAGTTACAGAGTTTATTAAGCACACACCTTAGAATACATGTGGGCACTCAGAGAGGGATAGGCATCTAAGACATAGACCAAGATTTACCAAGAGGATGAAGAAGAAGCTTGAGTGGGGGGCACATGTGTTCCCTCCAGTTTAATTTTTAACCTAGGGCATGCCCTGTGTGGTGTCAGTCCTGGGTGCCTAGCCCTGGGCTCCTAATGTGACTTGAGCCTAGAAGGGCCCTTGTCAAAGGCTGGGGTTGTGCCAAGAAGATCAAAAGAAGAAGTTCTATTGTTTAGGTTTTTCAATTGGAGGAACTTCTCTTTAGTAAAATGAGATTTTACAAGGTATAGAAAAGAGTCACAAGGGAGTTTCCTGGGTATGTCTCAAAGAAGCACAGGACTACAAAGGGGAAAGTAAAATTTAAGGATTACATACATTTTAACCCCAAGTATGGCTTATTGTTAATTTTAACATTTTCATTATTTAAAATGTCTCTCAAACATAACATCTCAATAGAGGTAGTCCTCATAGCAATCTTCTTGGTAGTCAAAGTTATTGGTTCTCAGCTGATGAGATTCAAACCAGATCCTGGGGAGAAAGCTGTGCACCTTTCCATGTCCTCCAGATTTCCCTTGTCTTTCTATCCTGTCTCAGTGTTTCGAAAAAGTCCTTTCCAAAAATGTAGCTCCTTTCTCTATAGGCTGCATATCAGTGTGAGTAAAACTCTTAAAAGTCTTTTCCATACTGTACAAAGCTTTAGCCTTCATATTGAACAAGTAACCTTAACTTGTTATATCTGCCAGAAATATAATTCAGATTTTAAAATGAGGCAGAAATGAGAATCAACTCTTATATAAATTAGTATAGTTTATGTGTCTGTATTTATACCTGACTCATGGCTAAAATTTTAGAATGAAACTGTAAGATCTCTATTTACATTTATATGTATGTGGGAGTATGTACAACCTATGTACAACAGAACAAAACACTCCCTGACTCTGTGCCAAGCATATGATATTTCTTATGTGTAAGTCCATTGTTGCAGTCACTGTGTCAATCCACCTAGTTGAGGGTCTTCCTTTTTATCACTGACCTGCCAGTCTCCCAAACATGATGTCCTTCCCCAAGGACTGATCCCTCCGGACAAGATGTCCAAAATACTTAAGATGCTGTCCAACCGTTCTTGCTTTCAAGGTGTACTCTGATTGAACTTCTGGGACAGATCTATTAGTTAATTTGACAGTCCAGGTTATACTCAATATTTGTCTCTAATACCATAATTCAAAAACATCAATTCTTCTCCTGTCTTCCTTATTCAATGTCCAGCTTTCACAACCATATGATATGACTAAAAATATCATAGCATGAGTTAGGTGTACCTTCATTTTCAATGTGACATCTTTACTTTTCAGCACTTTAAGGAGGTCTTTTGTAACAACTTTGCCCAATGCAACACATCTTTTGATTTCTTGACTGGTACTTCTGTGGCTGTTGATTGTAGAACCAAGTAAGGCAAAATCTTGGACAACCTCAATCTTTTCTCCACTTATCATAAAGTTACATACTGACCTAGTTGTAAGGATTTTTCTTTTCTTGGTGTTGAGGCACAATCCATACTGGAGGTTGTGTTCTTTGATCTTCATCAGTGAATGTTTCAAATCCCCTTCACTTTCAGTAAGCAGACTTATGTCATCTACATAGTGCAGGTTGTTAATGAGTATTTCTTCAGTCCTAATGCTGTGTTCTCCTTCATAAAGTCCAGTTTCTCAGATTATTTGCTCAGCCTAGAGGTTAAAGAGATAAGGTAAAAGGATTCAGCCCTGGTACACACCTTTCTTGACTTCAAACCAGGCAATGTTTCCTTGTTATGTTCAAATGACTGTCCCCTGGTCCACGTAGAGATTCCTTAAGAGCACAATTAAATGCTCTGGTATTCTCATTCTTCCCAATGTTATTCATAACTTGTTATGATCCACACAGGCAAATGCCTTTCCATAGTCATAAGAAAATAGATAGACATCTTTCTAGTATTCTCTGCATTTGGCTAATTATACATTTGACATCAGCAATGGTGTCCCTTGTTCCACACCCTCTTCTGAATCCAGTTTGATTTTCTGGCAGTTCTCTGTCAACATACTGCTACAGTCACTTTTGAATGATCTTTAGTAAAATTTTACTGGCATGTGATATTAATAATATCATTTGATAATTTCTACATTTGGTTGGATCCCTTTTCTTGGGAATGGGCACAAATATATTTCTTCCAGTCAGTTAGCCAGGTGGCTATTTTCCAAATCTCTTGGCATAAACAAGTTAGTACCTCCAGTGCTGCATCTGTTTATGAACACATCTCAACTGGTATTCGATCAATTCCTGGAGGGCTTGTGTTTTGCCAATTCCTTCAAGGCAGCTTTCACTTCATCCTTCAGTACCATTGGTTCCTGATCATATGCAACCTCTTGAAATTGTTGATCATCCAACAATTCTTTTTGGTATAATGACTCTGTGTATTCCTTCCATCTTCTTTTGATGTTTCCTGCATTATTTAATATTTTTCCTGTAGAATCCTTCACTGTTACCGCTCAAGACTTCAATTTTTTTCTTTAATTCCTTAAGCTTCAGAACAATGGAGCATGTTCTTCCCTTTGGTTTTCTATCTCCAGGTCTTTGTACATGTCATTAAAATAATTGATTTTGTTTTCTTGAGCTGTCCTTTGAAATTATGTGTTTGGTTCTTTAATTTCATCACGCCTTCCTTTTATTTTAGCTGCTTGATGTTCAAGGGCAGGTTTCAGAGTCTCTTTTGTCATGTAATTTGGTCTTTTCTTTTTTTCCTGTCTATCTAAATAACCTTTACTTTCCTCATGATTGATATCTTTGATGTCATGCCATAACTCATCTGGTCTTCCATCCTTAGTGTGTAACACATCAAATTTGTTCTGGAGTGATCTCTGAACTCAGGTGGGCTATACTTAAGGTCATATTAGCTCTCAGACACTTGTTCTAATTTTTTCAGTTTCAATTTGAACCTGTATTGTGGTTTGATCCACAATCAGACTTTTGATATTGAGATTTTCCATTGTGTCTTCCACAAAGGTGGTCAGTTTGGTTCCTGTATGTTCCATCTGGTGAATTCCATGTGTATAGTCACCATTTATGTTGGTGAAAAAATGTATTTTCAATGAAAGTTTGTTGGTTTGACTAAATTCTATCATGTGATCTCCAGTATCATTTCTGTCACCAAGGCCATATTTTCCAATTACTGAGCTTTCTTCTTTGTTTCCAACTTTTGCATTCCAGTCACCAGTAATTTTCAGTGTATCCTGATTGCATGTTTGATCAATTTCAGACTGCAGAATCTGGTAAAAATCTTCCATTTCTTCATTTGTGGCCTTAGTGATGGATGCATACATTTGAATGATAGTCATATTAACTGGACTTCCTTGTTATTGTATGTATATTATTTTATTACTGACAGCATTGTACTTCATGACAGATCTTGAGATGTCTTTTTTGATGATAAATGCAATCCTATTTCACTTTACTCTATCATTCCCAGTATAGTAGATCATATAATTATCTGATTCAGAATGGCCCATTCCTAGAGTGTCAATGTTTATGTGTTCCATTTCTCTTTTGATGCTTCCTTATTTTCCTAGATTCAAACTATGTACAACCACATTCCAATTATTCACAGATGATTATAATTATTCCTTCTTATTTTGAGTCATGCACATCAGCAAATGGAGGTCCCTGGGGCTTTACTCCATTCCTGTCAGGAAGGTTGACTCTACTTTGCAGAGGCATCTCTTCCCCTATTATCTTTTGAGTGCCTTCCAACCACAGGAGCTCATTTTTCAGCACTATATCTGACAGTGTTTCTCTGTTATTCATAGAGTTTTCAATGGCTAATTGTTTCAGGAGTGGGTTAGCCATATCCTTCTCCCTCGTCTGTCTTAGCCTGGAAACTCAGCTAAAACCTGTCCACCATGGGCGACTCTTCTGGTATCAGTAATGACAGTGGCATAGCTTTCAGCATCACAGCAACACACAAGCCCCCATAGTACAGCAATTGACAGACACGTGGGGGATGTTATATATAAGTGGCATTTATCCCTCTGGATGGATTGCCAAAATTAATTAGTAAAATCCCTCAAAGAGCTGTTTTAATGGGTTTAGGAAAAAAAGGTGCTTATAATTAAATATTTCTAAAACTCTCAGAAATTAAAGAACAAATGTATTTTGAATTATCATGATTTAGGAAAAGCTTTGATAAATAAATCTAATTTAATATCATTGGTTTAATTTTTTTTAAAAGATGTAAAGCCAAATGCAGTAGCACATGCCTGTAATCCCAGGGACTAGAGAGGTGAAAGTGGAGCATCACAAGTTCAAGGCCAGAGGCAGCCTATGCAATTTAGCAAGACCCTGACACAAAGTAAAAAGTAAAAAGTGAGACTAAGTATACAGCTCAGTGGTAGAGTACTTGCAAAGCATGAATTTGGCCCTGGGCTCAACACTCCAATACTAGAAAAAACAAATAAGTAAACCACCACCAACAACCACAAAAAGGGTGTGTCTTTAAAATTGTTAGCATTAGCACACATCCCACATACATTTCTGTTTCGCCTGGGTTTACTAGTCAAATAAGCTTATGTTATTTCTATAAGACATTTAAAAATTGTAAAGTTATAAATTCAAACTAGGAACAAAATGTACTGTTAAAATGAATTGCTTAATGTATATTAAACATGATAATAAAAGGGAATATTTTTAACTTTTTAGGTTCTTTGCCTCTGTGAGTTTTGATAATTTGCATACCATATTTATGTTACAAAATTTGTTAGCAAGAAACTAACTTATGGTGGTGGCTAGCTTTGTCTAAAGGCTCATGAAATTATGAACAATCCAAGTATAATTGTTAAGAATATGTGAATTAAATGGATGCAAATGAGATAAAAGGTTGTAAATGAGCTTTGTAACTATAAATATGTTTTGCAATATGTCTGCTTAACATTAATTTCTAGTAGGGTGTGATGGTGCATGCATGTTATCCCGGCACTTGGGATGCTGAGGTAGTAGGATTGACATGAGTTCAAGTTCAGGGTCAGGCTGGTCTACATAGTGAATTCCAGACCAGCCAGGGCTACACAGTGAGACCCTGTCTCAAAAGAAAAAAAAGAAAAAAAGATCAATGTGGTGGCTCACACCTATAATCCCAGCAAGCAGGAAAGTGGAGGGAGACCCTGTCTAAAAAAAAAAAAAAAAAAAAAAAAAAAAACTGGTAAACTAGGGATACAGCTCAGTAGTATAGTGATAGCAGAGCATGTAAGCATGAGGCCTTGGGTTCAACCCACCCCAGTGCTGAAAAAAAAAATTAGTTTACAAATTTATATTTTTAGTAATTTAAAACCTTAAAATTATACTAAGTTAAATGATAGATATTCATTACATATCTAGATCATTTCTAAATTTAAAAAAAAGGTGAAACATTGATTACTGAATATGAGTTTTTCTACTTTTGGCTATGGGCTGGGATTTAGCTCAGTTTGTAGAGTGCTGCGCTTCAGTCTCTGAGGTCCCAAGTTCAATTCCCAGCATCCCAAAAATGGGAGAAGGACCTGGCAATCCACTCTCAAGGCAACCCCGAAACAATCTGCCATTGAAAAGCCTATGAGGGTCGCTATGAGTCGGACATGACTTGACGGCACCTAACAACAACAACTTTTGGCTTATTTTTACAAAGACATTAAACATATTTTGGTCTACAAAATATGTTGTTTTGCCACATTTAAAAATTGAGAAAACTAGATGTGCTAGCACATCCCTGTAATCCCAGCATGTAGGAGACTGAGGTAGGAAGATTATGAGTTCAAGGCCAACCTGGGCTACACAGTAGCCCATGTACTCATACCTGACAAAGTAGGCTTCATTCCAAATTGAGAAAAGATGAAGTCATTGCATATTAATAAAGGGAATGATTCATCAAGAAGGTATAACAATCGAAAGCATATATGTACCAAACATTGGTGCACCTAATTTCATGAAACAAACACCATTGGACAGAAAGGAACTGCTAGGTCTAGAAATAATAATAGTGGGTGACTTCAGTGTACAATTCTCATCAATAGATCATCCAGATAAAAAATTCAACAAAGAAACTTCAGAGTTAAACTGCATCATAAATTAAAAGAATTTAATAGATGTCTACAGAATATTCTACCCAATAGCTGTGAAATACAGCCTGAGCCTCCCACATGAGTGCTAGGATCATAGGCACACACACTCCACAACACCCATCTTGGGTGAGTTTTGTATTGAGACATAAAATTTTTGTCTACACACTGGGTGTGGTAGCACATAATTATAATCCCTGTATTCTGGAGGCTGGGCAGGAGGATCATGAGTTTGAGGTCAGCCTGGGCTACATAGTGAGACTTGATCTTAAAAAGAAATTTTAGCACTCAGGAGGCTGAGGCAGGAGGATCTCAAGTTGGAGGCCAGCCTGGGCTATGAGATCCTACCTCAAAAACAACAAAACAAAACAAAACAAAAACCCTATAATCTATCATGTAGATGTTTATTGTCTTTGAGCAATTTTCATTCCTCTGGAAATGAGATCCTATCATCTTATCATGGTAATAATTCCAGTTTTTTTTCTCTCCTTTCACCTTGATGATGTTGAACTAAAACTGCTCCTTTTCCTGAAGCCTTGTAAGCTAAAGCTGGATAACTTGATATGACTTCAAAAGACTTATCATGAAAGTTTGGACCACTCAGGAACTCTCCCAGAACATGATCCTTTGGATTCTAGAAAATAACCATGCCTCTATAACTGCCACTACCACTGCCACCTAAAGCTGGTTCAAGTCCAACATCTAGAAATCTTTACTGATTGTTGTCCAGAAGCAAAAACTAGCTTTATAATCAGCTTCAACAACTAATCTTTGTTTTCTTCTGTTTCTAGAAATACCCTTCATTATGCCTGACTGCTGGTATTACAAAAAGAACTACCTTTGGGGAGCAAAGTACTCTCCTCAATATCCGCATTTCTTTCTTTTTTTCTTTTTCTTTTTCTTTTTTTGCAGTACTGGGGGTTGAACCCAGGGCCTCATGCTTGCACGCTCTGCAAGTGATGGACCTCTGAGCTTCACCCTCAGCCCATTTTTTTTTTTTTTTTACTTTTTGAGACAGGGTCTCGCTAAGTTATGCAGACTGCCTCTGGCCTCAGACTTGAGATCCTCCTGCCTCCGCCTCCTGAGCCACTGGGATTATAGGTGAGCGCCACCATGCCAGGCAGCATCCACATTTCTTGAACTCAGACACAGCTGTTTCACCGGACTGACTTATTCACACTACTGGGAGACAAGTTCAATGATGTATGGAGTAATGTGTTAAGGTTTGTTTTTTTCCTGCTGGTTTATTCTCATTCTCCTCCATGTTCTTCTTTCCCTTTGAAAATCTCTTATGTCTTAGCTAGTAACTCAAATCTTCTCTCATAGTCACCAACTCCGCTCTCCATGTATGCAACTCACTAGAAAGTTTCACATGAAGGAAACAAAGATGAGGACATATGCAAAACCAAAATATGCCAGACTGACATCAGGATGACTTTGAGTTGAAGGCAATTAGGGATTCACAGATACAGGGAGAATTCTATGCCTTCTCCTTAAAAAGTGGGTATAAACTTCCTTTGTTAAGGTGCTCCTCACCCATCCCTCTCTCCTCCACCTGCGACCACACATCAGGAAGAGGTGAGAAGCCATCCCTGGAGATGATGGAGAGTCAACACTAAGACGAGTCCCATAAACAGACCTTAGTAAATAATCGTTATCTTCTCCATGCATTTCCTAGTCATTTCCCCATAACTTATCATTCCTCCAAAGCCAAGATTTCTTTTCCTTTGTTATAATGGTATATTATAACAGAGTCTGTTTCTTTAAAGTTTCAGGGATTGTTTGCTTGTTTGTTTTGTTTTACGTTTTGCTTTTTGAGTCAGAGTCTTGCTATATACCCCAAGTCAAACTCATGATCCTCTTGAAAGCTGAGGTTACAAGTGTATGCCATCACATCTGGCAGACTTTCAGTTATTTTCTATGAACTCCCATGTAGATAAACATAAATAAAAATGTGTATCTTTTCTTATTAGCCTGTCTTTTGTTACTGTAACTCACAGGCCCCCAGATGCTGAAAAAGTTTTTCCTCCCTGACAAGTTGCATATGTGAGGCTCCCCTGTTTACTAATACTTCCTTTAGTGGACTGAGAATGATATTAAAATTTCCACTCCAGACTTACTCCTATCATAAAGGATCTTTTCCCCAACTACACGTAAAAATGCCAGTATGTTACATATAAGTTATTGACACTGTGACTCATCACTGTTGGTTGGTGAACTCTCTGTGAAATGCATTCAATGTGGAAATGAAATCTAAGTAAAAGCTAAATGTATTTTGATAACAATAGAGTCAGAACATTCTAAAAAAATAGTATACCAATAAAAAGAGCAAGGCTAGGTTGCAAAAAAATGGGAAATACTGGGCTCCAGAGTTATGTGGGAATCAGTCACCTATGGGAAGAGATGGGCATGGGAGTGATAAGGTGGGAAAAAGAGATGATAGGGAAGTACCTGCTATAATTTGAGGAGAAATAACTTATAGGATAAGGAGAGAGTGAAGGAAGAAAGGCATGCAAATTCACCTACATTACTATTTTACCCCCCTGCTAAATAATAACTATCATTTGTTGGATTAATGGATGTGCTAGTCACTGTCCCACGAATGTTATATTAGCTCTCAATTTCATATCAATTCTTATAATATCTCTGGGAGTTAAGCTGTTTTTCTTTTTCTACTTTGTGGAAAACAAAACTGAATCTCAGAAAGATTATATAATCTCCCTAACAGTATTAATAAGGAGTAAGCCTGGGGCATGAACCAGCCCAATGTAATTCTAAAGCCCTCTTTCCTCCTTAATATTTTTCTTAAAGGGAAAAAAAGGCAAATTAAATTTTGTGGATGAAGAAGAAAAACTAGCAGAATCTAAGCACCATTTGTTTTAACCGTGGTGATTGAATTAACTCATCAACATTTGCTGAGAATTCATGAATTGTTAATGGAGTTGTGCAAGTACTATCACCTTTGCTGATGCCTACTTGAATAGAGCTCCTTAATTTAACTCCAGGGTATTTAAATTGTTTGGCTTCTCAGAAGCCTCATTTAATAGGCCTTGACCTGGAAGTTGGCCAAGAGCTCTTGCAGATAGATGTGGCCACTACCCCAAGAAAGTATTTCTTCTAATATTAAGAAGAAGAACAAAAAGAAGACTATCACTGAGTATATGTTGCTCTATTGATCCAGCTTATATGTCTTGTAAATTATTAATGGTGAGCACATAACACCAGAAAAGTAGAAAGAAATACAAACAAAAAAAGCCCTTCTTATTTCAGATGCAAAGCAGCTTTATAAAAGATAGAACATAATAGAAGTCAGATGCTCTGACTTCTTTTTCTATGTTGGTCCATTTTTTTTCCAACACTAATGAAACTAAATAGCTCAAGGGCACTATAAAAAAGTAAATGAGGCTAATATTCTAATTAGAAGCAATTTGAACTAAACAACTTACACTGGCCTAGACTGCTTCACAAAATTGAATTTAAAAATGCAAGGAAATATAATAGTTAGCATGTATATTTGCACATGAATACCTACAAGTGATACTGATCATGTAGGAGTTAAGCAAAACTGCATTTTTAGTGTCCCAGGGAAAATATGAATAAATAAGAAAGAGAAGGAAGAAAAAAGAGAAAATATGAAAGTGAGGACATATAAACATTTAGTATCCATTCTTCCTAGGACAAAATAAATTTGCTTTGCCAATCAAAGGATCAAAAGACATCTTTAAAAAGATATTTCTTTTAGTTTTTCTTGTCTGTTGTCATTTAATAATTATAAAGTAGTATATCAATTTTCCTCAGATAATTATAACTTACAGGTAGTGTTGTTTTTCTTTCATGATACATACAAACACATATTAGATGGGATTCCAATGCATTCCTAGGCTTTATAATTAGCATCTGAGATATTTAAATGACCTTATAGATCATCTAATCTGGTGTTTCTCAAAGTATGGTTAAGAGACTACTTGAGTCAGGATCAGTCAGAATGATTAATAAAAAATGCACACTTGCAGAAGTCACATCAAGCAAACTAAATGAAAATCTTATTAAAATGTATCACAGCAGCTTGCTAATTTTGAGTGCATATAATATTTTCTTTATTCTCAGTCATCATGGAAAACTCACAGAGGAATATCCATGGCTCTCCTTTTTCCCATCCTTTGCCCAAGTGCAGAGGGTTGGGATTAAATACTCATTGTGTGGGTTGAATATTTGTTTCCCTTCAAATATACATGTTGAAGCCCTAACTCCCAACGTGATGGTAGTACAAGGTGAAGCTTTGGGGAAAGAATTAGGTTCAGATGAGCTCATGAGGGTGGAGTCTCCATGATGCAATTAGAGCTCTTATAAGAAGATGTAGCTAGAGCAGAGCTTCCTTTCTCCTCCATATGAGAATCTAGCAAGAAGGCAGCCATCTGCAAGCCAGCAAGAGGTATCTCATGGAAACCTGGCCATACTGGTATGCTCTGATGTTGAACTTCCTGATCTCCAAAACTCAGAGAAACAATTGTCTGTGATTTAAACAGATGACAATGTGGTGTCTGTGCTACAGATTCCAGGCCCATTTTGTGTAACCACACTTTGTTGATAGGTTAATTGAGGCTCCTTCCTCCCTGGAGCTCATATTCCTCTAACAGAGAAAAACGATCCGCTCTGATATTTTTGTTGATGGTATTTTGTTACTGATAGTTGCCAAGATGGTACACTAGTATTAAAAAAAATTATCCAAAACTTGGAAAGGGGAAATGAAGCAATATGACATATTAGTGTAATATGGGGCATTATGTGAAAGGCACAAGCAAGGATTATTTCAAATGATTTTACTTATGCTTGACTTTGCTATTTACTATTTGATTGAAGTCCAGATGGTACAAATGACATACCAACATACAGATCCCTCAGATTTTTTTTTTTTCCATCAGTAAGGGTTTTGCTGCATTGCCTAGGCTGTGCTTGAGCTCCTGGGCACAGGCAATCCTCCTTCCTGAGCCTCATAAGTAGATGGGACTGCAGGTGTGAGCCACTGTCCCCCATTCTTCTTTTCTAAGATGTCAATCTGATAGAAATGTAACTATAAAGACTATGGTCAGCTGGGCGCTGTAGCGCATGCCTGTAATCCCAGTGGTTTGGGAGGTGGAGGCTGGAGGATTGCAAGTTTGAGACCAGAGGCAGTCTGCATAACTTAGCGAGACCCTGTCTCAAAAACTTTAAAAAAAAAAAAAAAGGGCTGGGGGTGCAGCTCAATGGTCCAGCACTTGCAAAGCATGCAGGCACAAGGCCCTGGGTTCAACCCCCAGTACCACACACACACACACACACACACACACACACACACAAAATCAAAAAAATAAATAAATAAAAAAGTCTATGGTCTAATTTTCCTGTAGGATCTTAAACAGTTTGTATTTAACATCCCACGGGCTGGGATTTAGCTCAGTGGGTAGAGCACTGCGCTGTAGTCTCTGAGGCCCCGAGTTCAATTCCTAGCACCACAAAAATGGGAGAAGGACCTGGCAATCCACTCCTAATGCAATCCCGAAACAGTCAGCCATTGAAAACCCTATGAAGGTCACTATGAGTCGGATACTGACTCGACGGCACCTAACAACAACAATTTAACTCCCACTCCTTATCTCCTGGCTCCCTGAATGCTTATTAGTAAAGTTTCTATCTTCTTTCTCTCTTTGTTCTCTTTCTCTCTTCTCTTCTCTTCTCTTCTCTTCTCTTCTCTTCTCTTCTCTTCTCTTCTCTTCTCTTCTCTTCTTTCTTTCTTTCTTTCTTTTTCTTTCTTTCTTTCTTTTCTTTCTTTCCTTCCTTCCTTCTTTCCTTCCTTCTCACTCTCTCTGTTTCTTCCTTTCCCTTTCTTTCTTCTATCTTGCCATAATAGCCCGTGCTGGCCTGGAATTCATGATCCTCCTGCTTCAATCTCTCAAGTGCTAGGATTACAGGCCAGGACCACCATGTCTAGCTTGTAGGTGTTAGAAAGGGTTACTAGGCAAGAAGTCAGGGACCAGGGGCAACTTCTTCATAACATTATCCTCTCCTTGTTTTGCTCTTAGTAAGATCAACTGCCCATTCTTATCTAATCAAAAAGGAAGTGTTCTGCTGTCTCTGATGCTCTCTTGGATCTGTGAATCTACTGCAGCCACATAATCTCTGAAAGTGCCCAGTTTTCTAAGACTCCCACCAGACGATCAGTATATGACCTTCCCCTGATGATGCTCAACCGGTAAGGGCCCATTTAAAGGAAAATTGGCTTCATTGAGCATGCCCCACAGCTTCAAGTCAATAATACACACACATTCAAGGCATGGTTATATAACTTTTATATAACTTAATTATCATAAAATGTAAAACTAATCAAATGATCCCATTTCAATATCCCCCTCATTAACATCTCTGAGCTCATAAACTCGCCACCTTGATACCCCAAATACCATCCTTATTTGCAAGGTTACCATATTGCTACCCAGTGTGTACTCCTTTGCTTTTTCATGTATTTTGTTTCCTCTTCCAAATAAAATGTTCACTTGCTGACCTTCTGGTTCTGTTTATAAATTTTTTTATTGGCAGGACCAAGAACCTGGCCCTAACCTGCATAGTCAACCTCCCCTAAAACAGGTAAAGTCTCTTAAAATGGTCTTTAAGCAAACCTTATCATCTTACAGGGAGAAGGACGTGGCAATCCACTCCCAAGGCAATCCCCTAACAGTCAGCCATTGAAAACCCTATGAGGGTCGCTATGAGTCTGATGCTGACTCGACCGCACCTAACAACAACAACATCATCTTACTGGCTCCCTCATTAATGACTTAGTATATCTATTGAAAGTATTTATTATATACTTCTATGAGAGTTACTTTTAAATTTTTTGAAAATTATACTTTGATTTCAGGCCAATGATTCAGAAATTCATTGAACTAAATGATTATGAAAATTAAAATGATTTTACTTTGAAATTTAGTAAGAAAAATAATGTATTCTCTGGTTAATTAAGCAACCACTGACTAAATACACTTTGTTTTCTTAGAGCACTATCTGTGACACTCATCATATATTTATTATAGATTATTTTTTCTGTTTATAATTTCTTTTCCTAGCCAGATTTTTAAAAGTCATACTTGTCTGCATCCTTCAAAATGCAAAGTTAATAATCATAGTACCGTCTCAGTATTTATTTTATAAATACACTGTGTGATATATGTAGGGTATGAATGTTCACAAAGCCAATATGTCCAAGTTGGAATTGCTGAATAAGTTTTAGACAATTCCAGCAAAATAGAACAGAAATTGGCTATAAGAGAGCTGGAAGAGAGAAACAGTAAGATTTACATTTTTCACATGCAGGTATGTCTTCATGCACTGACTTGTTTGAAGAAAAATTTAAATTTTCAAAGAAAACATCAACAACAAAAATCTATAAGTACCTATGTTGTTGTCAGGTGCCATCAAGTCGTGTCGGACTCATAGTGACCCTCATAGGGTTTTCAATGGCTGATTATTTTGGGATTGCCTTGGGAGTAGATTGCCACATCGTTCTCCCATTTTTGTGGTGCTGGGAATTGAAGCTAGGACCTCAGAGACTGCAGAGCAGTGCTCTACCAACTGAGCTTAATCCCAGCTCCATAAGCACCCATAGCAAGGTAATATATATTAATTAGAAACCAAGCAAAAGAAAAAATAAGAGAATGTATTTGGCCCAGAATGACAGATGCTGCCACACATGACCAGGGTTCCAAATTAAAATCTGAACATAGTGTGAGTAAAAGACTTCCTAGATTGGCTATTGCTATGTACAGTAATGATAAGGAAAATCTTAAAAAAAAAAAAAAAGAATTCTTGACTTTCAGTATTATCATAGTATTGTTAATACAAGCATTCTATATAATCTTTTCCCCTTTTTCCTTCTAAGCCCCATATAAGTATATGTAGTATTATACACTTAACATATATTAAACTACCATTAAACTACCATCTCCCATTGAAAAAATTTGTGAACCATATGTAGAAAAAGTAGACCTGTATCTCTCAAACTGTATAAAAATCAACTCAAAATGGATCAGAGATTCAACATAAAACTTGAAACCTTAAACCTATTAGAAGCAAACATAGGGAACACACTCCAACACATAGGCATAGGCAAGTACTTTCTTAACAAGACTCCAGTAGCCCAGGAAATTGCACCAAGAATTGACAAATGGGATTACATAAAATTAAAAAGCTTATGCATAGCAAAGGAAACAATTAGTAGAGTAAAGGAAATGAGAGAAAATCTTTGCATTCTATACATCTGACAAAGGATTAAGATGTAGCATATACAAAGAACTCAAGAAATTAAACACTACAGTAAGAAATGGAGGGCTGAACCCAGGTCCTTGCACATACTTTGTAAGTGTTCTGCCACTGAGCCACATCCCCAACCCCTTTTTAATTTTTTAAATTAGACAGGGTCTCGCTAAGTTATGCAGGCTATCTCTGATCTCAAACCTGTGATTCTACTGCCTCAGCCTCCCGAGGCCAAGGGGATTACAGGCTTGTGCAACTATGCCTGGCAATCAAAAAGGTTTTGTATACTATTTAAGATGAAAATGTCAACAACCCTGTTTTAGTAATTGCACATTGTATATGTGAACTGAATTATCATTCTATATCCCATCATTATGTAAAATTAAATTACTAATAAAAAAGTTTGAGAAGACCCCATTTCTTTCTTTAAAATTGTTTAGAAGGATACAGGTGACTGGACCTAATAACATTTGGTAAATGATCTAACAGTACTAGCAATAAAACCAGTCATTCATTAACAGTCAAAATGATCTTCCAAGCCTTATTTTCAGGTAACTTAACATGCTATACATAGCTCTCAAGTATGAAACATTCATGGCACTAAGAAATAGAAGGTGACATACAACCCTTCCATGCATATTTAATTAAATAGCCTTCATGAAAAATTCAAGCAAACAATTGTTTTATAGCTAATGAACAACTTTGTATAGTTTTACTCATTTGGTGTTTGCTTATTTCACAAAGATGGTTTTTCTTGTGATTTGTTACAATGCCAAATTTCATGCTGGGGACACTCATCATAGTTTTGCAATTTAGCTAAATATATTTGTACAGTTTTATTACAATGTTGATTTTGGTGAATCTATTGATCAGACATTTCCCTTGCAGCATTTATTTGCTTTCTCCTTTTATTCACAAATGGGGAAACAGTAGAAAATGGAGAAGTGAAGGAGATAAGTTTGAACTTGGCTGAAAGATGTGGAAATGATAGCAGATATGTGTGTGTATATATTCATATATTTTTATATTACACTTTCCTGAAACATGAAGAACTAGAGTTATATCATGGGGGATACAAATGAGTATAGCATTCTAGATTCTGGTTAAGGAGAGAAGACACAAAGAAGAAAAATTATCAACCACTTGATTGATTCAAATTAATCACTTGAATAGAATTCCACCAAGAACCCTAAAAAATCTTCCTGCTGGGATTAGTATTCTTATTGATACTAACCTTTTGTTATCAATGACCCTTTTTGCAAACTGCCCATAAAGATTGAGTGAATTTTTATTAAAAGTTGGAAAGATTAGGTAGAGTTAATTATAATAGTCTGTTGTTCCAATGTTTCCGCCACAACATAAGGGATGTTCAGTATGTCCCAGGGTATGTCTCACTAACCAGCTGCACTCACCATTGTTGCCCAGGTCCCTTCGCTCTTATGGCAGTACCTCATCTTGTCCCATCTTATCTCATGGACGCAGTCATTCTAGGGCCTCTGTTTTACTATCCTCTGCTGGTGCAGCCAGTATTTCCTGGCCATGTCTTTTCTTAGGCATCTGGATTATCCATGGTCTCTGGGGGATTGATTTAGCACTCAGTGAACATCAGTATTTTCCAGGTACTGGTTCTAGCCTAGTAGCCACTTTAGATATCTTTAAAACAACTTTCTAACAGTTCTTCTTTCAGTCTGGGTGGTATTCTCAACAATTCCAGTGTACATTGCAGTTCTAGTTTTTGTGTGCGTAATCTACTTGGAGCCTGCAGCCATACCACTGTGGCATCCAATCTTGTCAGATCTCAAAAGCCAAGCAGGGTCAGGCCTGGTTAGTAGTTGGATGAGAGACCGCCTGGGAATACCACATGCTGTAGGCTTGGGAGAAGGACCCAGTAATGCACTCTCTAAAAAAAGCAGCCATTGAGAACCCTATGAATAGCAGAAAAGCACTAACAATAGTGTTACACCTATTGTACATAGGGTCACTATGAGTTGGACACTGACTTGATGGCACCTGACAACAATCTACTCAGAACTCCCTTTTGGATGAACCCCTTGTTTTATAATTCAACCCCATCTATAAGTATTGGATTCAATAGTAGGGTCACTGTGACTCCTAACACACTTATCTCTCACAAATTCTAAATCTTTCTTTGGTGCATTGTCTCTGGTGAAAACTTGGAGGGAGAGTTCAGTCTTGGTAGCTGTATGTGTCCTGGAATTTACCTTTTTATTCTGGGCTTTCAAATTTATTCATGATAGTGCCTAATGATTCTTTTTAATTTCTGTGGTATCAGTTATAATGTCTCCTTTTGGGTCTTTGATTTTACTCATTTGATCTTCTCTCTGTTTTTCTTAGTATAGCTGAAGTTCTGTTAATTTTGTTTATCTTTTCAAAAACTCAACAATTTATTTAGTTAGTTAGTTTTTGGTGGTCCTGGGATTGAACCCAGGGTCTTGAAAATACTAGGGAAGTACTTTACCAGTGAGCCACAACCTTAGTACTGTATTATTTCTTTTCTTTTCTTTTTTTAGTTTCAACCTCATTTCTTTATGCTCTGATCTCTATAATATTTTTCTACTAATTTTGGGTTTGACTTGTTCTTTTTCTATTTTCTTGAGTCACCTTCTCAGGACTTTTAATTTGAAATCTTTCTCCTCTTTACAAAATATTGCACATTATTCTTTAATTATAATGATTTGATAAAAGACTTGGTACAGTTATGTTCAAAATGAGTACTGGACCCATGTGGCAGGGCCAAACAATGAGAACATGATTCAAAAATCAGACGTAACCAGTCCCAACCTTCTGGAAGCAGCTCCTCTGGCATCAGGGAAAAAATTGTTTTTTTGGTTTTTGTTTGTTTTCTATGCTGGGTATCAAACCCAGGGCCTTGCACATGCTAGGCAAGTGCTCTACCACTGAGCTGCACCTGCAATAGTTGGTTTTTAAATTTACTATGGGGGTTACATTCCTCTTCCACTGGGATGACTAGAGTACCCCATATAGTGATCTGACCACAAAGGAGTAGAATACTTGCTTTTCCTCATCGGTCATGACTCAGTATCGTTGCTCTCTCTCCCCTACTGAAGCAGGTCCCTAGGAAACAAATCACTAGTGAAAAGCAGAACTACTGCTTCTCAGCTCTCCCGGGTAATAGGAGCCTTCCCTTGCCCCTTGGACTGACAGCTTGTGCCCCAGGAGTGCTATTCTGACTAGATTCTAGGAGAGGTGTGAGTGTGGGGGACCAAATACTAAAATGAAAATGGGAGACACTGGTCTGCATCTGTATTCAGAACTGAAAGATGTGAAGCCAGGTGCAGTGGTGCACGCCTGTAATCCCAGAGACTTGGGAGGCTAAGGCAGGAGGATCAGGAGTTCAAGGCAAAAGACAGCTTGTATAATTAGCAAGACCCTAACTCAAAATAAAAAATAAAAACATAAAATGGGCTTTGAGTGCAGCTTTGTGGTAGAGTGCTTATAAACTGTGTGCAAGACCCTGGGTTCAACCCTCATGTACTAAAAAGAAAAAAACTGGATGTGTTCAATATGCCATGCAGAACAAAGATGAAGAGAAATAGATGGGCAGGGAAGGTGTCTGCCTTCTGTCCCACACTTCCTGGGCTTGCCCATCTGAGTAATCATGGCTTCCAAGGATTTACATATGGTCTCTTCATCTACCAGGAACTGCCTGGGCTTGATAGTGTTCAAGGTCTTATCCAGAGGATTCAAGATGGTAGATTAGAAGCACCTAGGTACCACCTGCTTCACCATGAGGTAGAATCACAGCAACTGGAGAGCAGCTGCTTATCGAGAGGCACATAGTCTAAGAAGATGTGGAGAGAGTAGAGTCTCTGAAGAGCATAGGCTGGGAACATCTACCCCTGCCAACATAATCAAGAATCTCAGCAATGAGGACATTTTTGGTTTTTATTAATACTTTTTTTGTTACTGATGTTTTCTGTTTGTATGTTTTTCTGTCTTTATTCTTCTCCTTTTACATTTCTTTCTTTCTTTTTATTTCTTTTTCCCTTTTTATAACTTTCTCCTGCTTTCTCCCTTTTCCTTTCTCTTTTCAACTTTTAAAATTTTCATTTCTTGTTTCTCTTTTTTGCTTTACTTCTTTTTTTCTTTCTTGTTAAATTCATTTTGTTCTTACTATTTATCACTTTTATCCTATTTTATCACTATTATCCCTTTTCTGTTGTTGTTGATATTGTGGTTATTGTTTCTATTTGGTTTTTGTATTATTCATCTTTTGTTGTCATCTTCTTCTTCCTCTTCTTTTGAGACAGGGTCTCACTAGATAGCCCAGGTTAGCCTCAAACTCACAATCCCCCTACCTCAACTTTCTGAGTGTTGGGATTACAGGCATGTGCCACCATACAAGGCCTGCTTTCTTTATTCCACTCGGTGCTGGGAATGCAGCCTAATGCTTAGACAATGTTGGGTGGGTGCTCTGTGGCTGAACTACATTCCCAACCCAGCCTAAAAAATTTCACCTTACTCTAGCCACAAACTAGTCCCACTAAAACCTGAGGGGAGGGATACTTCAACTTTAAGAATAGGAGAATAAAAGATTTCTGGACCATCAGGTGTGGTGGCACACATCTGTAACCCCAGTGGCTCCGGAGGCAGAGGCAGGAGGATTGCAAGTTCGAGACCAGAAGCAGTCTGCGTAATTTAGCAAAACCCTGTCTCAAAAAGTAAAAAAAAAAAAAAAAAAAAAAAAAAAAAAAAAAAAAAAAAAAAAAAAAAAAAAAAAAAAAAAAAAAAAAAAAAAAAAAAAAGGGCTAGAGGAAGCAGCTCAGTGATCCAGCACTTGCAAAGCATGCAAGAGCAAGACCTTGGGTTCAACCCCCAGTACCGGAAAAAAAAAAATTTCTGATAATGACCTGGCCCCAAATAGATAAGGCTAAGGGTTGCTGAAGTCTTAATTCTGAACACTCACACAAATAGCAACAGCAGAAAGAGATAACATCATAGTTGTGGACACTGTATGTATAAAGGACCTCAGAATAGGTCATTCCTATCCATATCAAACTGTGCTTTGCTGAAAAAAATAGAGAAGTACCCACAGAGGATGAAACCCATATATTTTGCTGTCCCATGCCTGCCTGAACTACCAGAGGAACCACACTCCTGTGAGAACAAGAGAGGAAACAGGCACCTCAGGCTCTAGTGCAATATATATTGTGTCAAAACCCACTAATCATATCCAAAGAAACCACAGAGGAAAATACACTATGAAATACAATTGGAATTATACTCAACACTACAAAAAGCCTATATTCTGGGACATACCATCAAGATAAGGCTGCTTACTATGAAGGTCCTCAAATAGAGTGGAAGAGAGATATCCATTCCTGGAGATGTGAAACTCTCAACATAGAAATATAAGAAATATGAAAAAACAAGGTAACATGGCACTTCCTAAAGTTCATAACCGTCTAGTAACTGATTCCAAAGAAATTGAAGTGGATGAAATGCAAGATAAAGAATTTTTAAAAAATGATTTAAAAAAAGAAACTCAATGAATTCCAAGAGGATACAAATAAATGGTTGAAGGAATTAAGGTAGATAATACAGGATATGAATGAGCAATTCAATGGATAAAGATATGGATAAAGGATCAGACAGAAATCTTGGAAATTAAAAACTCAATAAGTCAGATAAAAAACTCAGTTGAGAGACAACCAATAGACTAGATCAAATAGAAGAAAAAATACCTGATGAATTATCACATTCAGACAGTAATAAAGAAAAAAGTAAGACAAGATGAACAAAACATAAGAACTCTGGGACACCATTAAAAGACGAAATTTACAGCCAGGCACCATGGTGAATGACTATAATCCCAGTACCCAAGGCAAGCTACCCTTTCCCCCAACAAAAACACCAAATTTATGAAGAATAAGAGTAGACAAGAGAGAAGAGCTACACACCAAAGGCATAGAAAATAATAGCACAGTGAAATAATAGCAGAAAACTTCCCACATCTTGGGAAAGACAGACATTCAGGTATAGGAGGCATTTCAAACTCAAAATTGACATGACAAGAAAAGAACTTCTCCATGACATATTATAGTTAAGATGCCAAAGGGACAGGACAAAGAAAGAATATTCAAAGCTGTAAGAGAGAAGCTTCAGATCACATTTGAAGACAAACTCATTATAATAAAAGCAAGTTTCTCAGCAAAAACTCTTAAGGCCAGGAGAGCATGGAGTGATGTATTTCAAGCCCAGAAAGAAAATAACTGCCAATCTAGGTTAATATACACAATAAAGTTATCCTTTTCTTTTATTTCAATATATTTAAATTTTTCTCCTTTGAGTACTCTGTCAATCCATTGGTTGTCCAGTAACATCTTGTTTAATGTCAATGTCTTTGTACAATTTCCACATTTCTTCATGTTGTTTTCTGATTTTATTCCATTGTAGTCAGAGAAGATAAAAGCTAATTTAAAAAAAAATGTTGAGACTTGTTTTGTGACCTAACATGGTTTATTCTAGAGAATGTTCCATGTGATGATGAGAAAAATGTATATTTTGCATCTGTTGGATGAAGTGTCCTGTAAGACCCATTTGGTCTACAAAGTGTAACTCTGAGGTTTCTTTGTTGATTTTTGCATAAATGATCTGTCTGTTGATATAAGTGGGGTGTTGAAATGTCCAACTCTCATGCACTGGAGGCTCTCTCTCCATTTAATAATTTTTGCGTTATATAATTAGATGCTTCAGAATTGGTGGTAAATATGCACTTTATATTCTCCATTCTAATCTGCATACTTTTAACAATTTTAGAGGACTACAAAATCAGTGGAGCTGGGGTTTAGCTCAGTTGGTAGAGTGCTGCTCTGTACTCTTTGAGGCCTTGGGTTTGATTCCCAGCATGGGAAAAATGGGAGAAGGACCTGGCAACCCACTCCTGAAACAATCCTGAAACAATCTGCCATTGAAAACCCTATGAATAACAGAGAGCACTGACATAGTGCCAGGCATGGCACAGTGTCAGGGAGTGTTTCATTCTGTTGTATGTAGTCACTTTGAGTCGGACTACTTGACTCAATGGCACCTAACAACAACAACAAGATCAGATGCAGATTAGAATCACAGGCAGACTGAATTCATATGAGAGAGTCATAGTTAGAGCTATATATTTACACTAGATATTTATAATTGTTAATTTCTCCTGCCTGAATTGATCTTTTTATCTTACATAATGACTATCTTTGTCTCTTTTTATAGATTTAACTTCAAGTTTGTTTTATCTGATGTGATTCTAACCACTATTGCTGACTTTTGATCTCTATTTGCGTGGAATAGCTTTTTTCATCTCTTCACTTATAGCCTATGTGTGTCTTTATAGATGTAGTAGAGTTTCTTGAAGCATCATATAGTCAGTTTTGTTTTTCTTAATCCAGTCAGGTGGTCCATCTCTTTTAATTAGGGAATTCAATTCATTCACATTCAAGGTTATCACTGATGGGTAACAAGCTACTTCTCTCATCTAATTCTGGTTGTTTTGTCTATCTTTTGTTCCTTTCTTTCTCTCTGGTTAATCTCTGTGCTTTCATTTTTTTTTTTTTTTTGATTCTTTTCTTTTTCTCATTTGTGTTTCTACTCTGCCAGGGAGTTTTAGTATACTTTCACATTTTGATGATGCTAATTATCATTCTAGATAACAACTATTTCTTTCAAGGACAGTCTGTTGTTGTTGTTAGGTGCCGTCAAGTCATGTCTGACTCATAGTGACCCTCATAGGGTTTTCAATGGCTGGTTTTTTCGGGATTGCCTCAGGAGTGAATTGCCACATCCTTCAAGGACAGTCTAGTGGTGGTGAATTCCTTTAGTTTTTGCTTGTCTTAGAAATACTTTATTTCTCCTTCATTTCTTTTTTGCTTGCCTGTTTATTAATTTATTTTTAGAGATAGGTTTTACTATGTTATCCAGGATGGCCTTAAGTTTCAGAGCTTAAATGATCTTCCTGTCTCAGTTTCTCAAGTAGCTGAGACTATAGTTACATCCTACATGCCCAGATTCTCCTTCATTTCTGAAGAATAGTTTTCCTAGATATAGTATTCTTGGCTGGCAAATGTTTCTTTCAGCACTCTGTATACATTATCCTATTCTCTCCTGGATGGTAAAGTTTCTGCTGAGAAACCTGCTCTTAGTCTAATGAAGATTCTCCTATATAAATTGGTATTTTTTTCTTTTGGCATTTAGAATTCTTTCTGCATGTGTCTTTTGGCACCTTGAGTACAGTACGTCATGGAGAAGATTTCTTTGGGTTGACTCTAATTGTTTTGTTTTTTTTTTAACTTCATCAACCTGGACATCCATATTTCTCCTAACACATTGGAAATTTCTAGCTTTATTTCAGAAACTATGCTTTCTGTGCCTTTCTACAACTTTTCTCCCTACTAGACTCACATGATATGAATTTTTTTCATTTAAGCATGTTCTGCAGGTCCTAGAGGCTTTCTTTGGTCTTTTTCATTCTGTTTGCCTATTCTTCTGACTGAATTAACTAAAAGATTTGTCTTTAAGTTCAGCAATTCTTTTGTCTGCTTTATTTACTCTAATGTTATGGATTTTAATTGCATTATTTATTTAATTCATTGAATTCTTTAGCTGCAAAATTCTGATTTGGATCTTTTTAAATGGTATCTATCTCTGTTTTGAATTTTTTGTTCATATCATGAATTGTTTTCCTGATTTCATTGAATTGTTTATCTGTATTCTCTTGTATGTCATTGAGCTCCTTTAAAATCACCATCTTGAATTTTTTTAAGGCATGTTGAAAATTTCCTTTTCATGAGGCTCTATTGCTGAAAGAGAATTATTTTTCCTTGGAAGTCATGTTTCCTTGTCTTTTCATGGTTTTTGTGTTCCTGTGTTGATATTTGCACATCTAGTGCAACAGTTATTTTTTCCAATTTTATGGAGTTTTGTTTTATTTTTTGTTTTTTCCTTTGGATAGGGCCTGGGGTGTCAGTAGGGTATGGTATGTCAGCTTTGATTCTGGGTGGACTCAATAGTGTAATGTCTGTCCAGTATCTTTAGCTGTAATTCTTATTAATGGTATCATGGTTGTGTCAATTTCCTAGGTTATGGGTCTTTGTGACTATGGTGATGTGGTGTGGCTTTGTTGGAATTGGAGCTGCAGCCTAGCTGGCTGTTAGGCCAGAAATGGGAGTCTGTAGCTGGTATAGGCTGGTGGCTATTTGACAGGGGTGGGATCTCCACTTGGCAGGATGTTACACTGGGTTCAGGTATGCATGGGTGCTGCAGGCTCACTGGCTGGTTCTGTGGTGGGCTCTCCAAAGGGTTGGGGCATATGTTTATTGGCTGTTGGGACAGATGTGGGCACAGATGGGTTGCTGGCTATTTCCCTTGTATGAAGTCTGATTATTCCCAGAGTGTAGGGTTACACATTGGTTGGGAAGCTGGGACCTCAGACTTTCTGTTTTGCCTAGGCTCTGAGCATAAGGCTGCCTTGTAAATTAATGTTACCATTATCATCATCATCATTACCGCCATCATCATCTCTCACAAGAAACCTAAACTTTGAGCCTGTCTGAATAATTTGTTTTTGTTTTATAAATAAAATAGATAGCTTCCAATTAATACTTTTGCTTCTTTTATTTCTTCCTTTTTGGACAGGGAATATACCCTTAATTCTTCATCGGGACAGAGAAATTTTTGGATATAAGTGTATTTGAGGACATTAAGAGATTATTTCAGTAGTCTACCTACCGTTCCCTCACCATAGATGTACAGATAGGTAGGATGCTTAGCTTGAATCATCTATTTTATTGAAAACAACTGAACAAATATTTACTTATCAAAATATGTTTGGGAACTATCATGTTCTTTTGATTTGTGAGAGCAAAGTTTCTGAAAAGGCATCATTTAGTTGGCTGTGGGTGTATCACAAAGACTACTTAATAGAGTGGTTACAAGAAAATGGCATTATGCATGACAACTTAATTTATAATGCCATTGTAAACAAAACAGTTGTGATCTGACCTTGACAAACTAATGCACATAATTCAAGATAATAAGGTACTACACTTTTGTTGGATATTTATTAAGAAGATGAAAAATGACTGTGGATTTTGTGAGATAGCTACCTAGTGTGGTTGTCTTCTAAGGTGATAAACTGAAATTAAGAGTAATTTGATGTTAAAACAGACAATGTATGGTCAATAGATAATTGACCATAATAGACCAAATGATCTTCATTTATCTCCCATAAATTTAGCTTCTTTTTATGCCTATTAAAAATCTTTGCTGATCAATATGGTCAGGTCTATATGGTGACTTAGTTTAAAATGTTTTGGTATAGCCAAGTGTGGTGGTGGTGCATACCTCTAATCCCATCCACTCAGGAAGCTGAAGCAGGATGAGCTTGAGTTTGAGGCCAGAGATAACCTATGTAATTTAGTGATAACCTTCCCCCAAAATGTTAATTAATTAAACAATGGGCTGTGTAGTGCAACCCAGTGGTAGAGCATTTGCAAAGTGTGTGCAAAGACCTGTGTTCAACTCCCAAATACTACATTTTTTTGAAAAAAATAATTAATTAAAATATTTAGGTATATGATGCAAGTATATGTGTGTGAATTAGATTTAATCTAAAACCTAGGAGACATTAGCTAAATTTAGGGGACCCTATATAGTGATTCAGCCTAAAGCCTTACCACTGTGGCATCCTATCCTGTCAGATCTCGGAAGCTAAGCAGTGTCGGACCTGGTTAGTATTTGGATGGGAGACTGTCAGGGAACACCATTTGCTGTAGGTTTGGGAGAAGGACCCAGCAATCCACTCCCAAAAAACAATCAGCCATTGAAAATCCTATGAATAGCAGAGAAGCATGACAATAGTGTTTCTTCTGTTGTATGTAGGGTTGCTATGAGTTGGACACTGACTCAACAGCACCTAACAACAAAAATTTAGTGATTCACATTTCAGAGGTAACAGGTTAAAACAATTTTTCATGGTAAAGTGAATTATGCTCAAGATACATGGTTTGAGTCATATTAGAATTCTTAAGGCCAAAACTATAATTCTCATATAAATATAAAATGAACACGTCAAATATATTTTAACACGTTAATAATGAAGGAGACAATAAAATGTTGCAATCAGTTTGAAGGATAATTCATAGAAAATGCATACGTAAATACAATCAGAAACACAGAAATTACTTCTTAATAAATGTAAAAATAGTCAACATCTGTGGAATAATAGATTATTGAATTCTATCCCATATAATCTTTTTGCATTGCTGTGTATAAAATTCTTCTGCATTGCTGTCTGTTCTACAACTTAGGTATAACATAGCTCAAAAGACAATGAAATGTGCAGACAGGTATAATCCACTAGACAGATGGTATAATAATCTCTTGCCCATTTCAAGAAATTTCACCATTTACCCAGTACTAGAACAACTTTAGGGTAGTTTTTGGCTTCTCTGTGAATTAGAAATAAGAACGCAGAGTGATTTCTTATTCCAGGCCTGGAAGTGTAAGTCAATAGTATGTTGAATGCTTAGCATGAAGCAGGCCCTAGTTTCAATCCTCAGCACCACCATCAAAACAAATAAAACTTATTATTCCAGTAGTAAGAATAGCTTTTATTGAATCCATACTCATTAGATAAAAATAATAAACTCTAGTTGTTGTTGTTGTTGTTAGGTGCCATCGAGTCGGTATCCAACTCATAGCGACCCTCTGTACAACAGGGGAAACACTATTGTCAGTTCTTCTCTGCTATGCATAGGGTTTTCAATGGCAGATTGATTTTTGGGGGGGGGGGGTTGCCAGGTCCTTCTCCCAAGCCTACAGCCTTTGGTGTTCCCAGGCGGTCTCCCATCCAGGTACTAACCAGGCCCAACCCTGCTTAGCTTCTGAGATCTGACGGGATTGAATGCCACAGGGCTATGGCTGCAGGTAAACTCTAATTAAAATATGTAAAACAACTACATGAGTCCTTGGGGTGAAAGCTGGAAGTCAGAAGTAGACAAAAGTAGAGGGTATTTAATCCTTGAAGGAACAGAAATTTGTTGGGTGAGAAATACATTTATAAGCCTTTTCTCCTAGGGACTCCTCTAAGACCTCTACTTTGTGTTACTAAAAAATTTATTGCTTTTCAGGTGAAAGCATGGAGTTCTAGGTTGTTAGGGCAGCTAGAAATTGAGAGCTGAAATCTCAGAAAGAGTCAGAGAGGTGTTCTTTAATCTTCAAATACATTTCTAAAAATCTATGATCTACTTCTGGGCAGCACACATGGGACTTGATTTCAAAGAGCCTCGTGGGAAAAAACAGCTAAAAGACTAAAAATGGTGAATGGGAATTTCAGCTTCTATCCACACCAGGGGAGACAGGGTTTTGAGTTTCAATTGTGCAAAGTTAGGGGCTTAGTTAACACTGTACTTTCTATTGAAATGGCCACACCTTAGAAATAAAGATTATATCTTAGGCTATGAATTTCTCATAAACTTAAAAACAAACTCAAAGGGAACCATCTTAGAAAAGTGAAAGCCCAAACTTCCATAAGTTCATTAGGCTATCTGAGAGAACAAAAATCAATCTTCTTCAAAGTAAGATGACAGAAATCAAGAATCTCTATGACATTTCTTTAAAATATCCAAGACGTAATATAAAATAACAGAAACAAGGAGAAATATGAATAGTCACTATTATGAGAAATCACAGAATACAAAAAGAGATGTGAAGATGACCCATATGTTCAAATTAGCAGACAATATTACCACATCAATGTTTATATAATGTCAGTATAGTGTTTATATGTTACATATACATTATATGAACATATACAAAAGTATAAAGGAAAGTGGTCACAAAGAATAAATAAATTGAACTCAGTGGAGATGGGACAAATTATAAAGAAAAAAGTATTCTAGAATTGCAAAATATAATACCTAAAATTTTAAAAATGTGTGAATTTAATAGCAACAGGAAGATAAAGAATTATTGGGTCATTAAAATTGAGGACAGATCAGTGGGAAACTTCCAACTAATGAAAAGAGAAAAAATATGTTTAAACTAGACCATTATAAGATCAGACAATTCATAAACATTACTGAATTGTATACTTAAAAGGATTTTTATGGTATGCAAATTATAGCTCAATAAAGCCATTTTAAAAAAATAACAGTAAACCAGGCAACATGGCACACACCTGTAATCCCAGCAACTTGGGGGGACTGAGGCAGGAGGATAATGAGGTTCAGGCCAGAAGTAGCCTGTGCAACTTAGCAAGACATTTTTTCAAAATAAAAAATAGAATGAGGCTGGGAATGCCGATCAGTGGTAGAGCACTTGCCTAGCATTGCGAGGCCCCAGTTTAGCCCCCTAGTACAATAATTAAATAAATAAATAAACAAATAAACAAATAAATACAGTAGAATGCAAAGAAAACTACAATATTTTGTTGTTTTTGTTGTTAGGTGCTGTCGAATTATGTCCTACTCATAGTGACTCTAGTAGGGTTTTCAATGGCTGATTGTTTTGGGGTTGCTTCTGGAGTAGATTGCCATGTCCTTTTCCCATTTTTGCAGTTCTGGGGATTGAACCCTGGGTCCTCAAAGAGTGTGGAGTAGCACTCTACCAACTGAGCTAAACTCCAGCTCCTCTACAATATTTAGGAATGAAAAATACACTTCTAAATAACATATAAGTCAAAATAGAAACATTTAGGAAAAATTTAAAATGTCTCAAACTGAATTATAAGGAAAAGAGAACATGTCAAAATAAAGTGTATTTGAACAGAATTTAGAACAAAATTCATAGCATTAAGTGCTTATGTAAGAAAATAAGAGCCAGCCTCCATGGCACTTATCTGTAATCCTAGCAATTTGGGAAGCTGAGGCAGGAAGATGGCAGGATTGAGGCCATAGGCAGACTGAGCAATTTAGAGAAAACCTGTCTAAAAGAAAAAAAGAAAGAAAAGAAAAAGAAAATTTTATAGGCAATTACCTGAACATCTATTATTTTAAAACTACTAAAAGAAAATTAACTCAAACATGGGTTTGCACACCTGCAATTCTAGTATTTAGGAAACTGAGGTAAGAGATGAGAGAATTGCAAGTTTAAGGCCAGCTGGGCTACATAGTAAATTCTAGGCCAGCCTGGGTTACACAGCAAGACCCTGTCTCCAAGGAAAAAAGAAAAAAAAAAAAATAAAGCCAATATGTAGAAGGCAGAAAATAGTGAAGATCAGAGCATGATTAGTAGAGTGGCTAACTGGTTAATCTCTAGCTAAATCTATTAAAAAAGAAAGAATATTCTAAATATTAATGTGAAATATAAAAGAAGAAATACTATTACAAATCTTACAGATATCAAAACAATGTGAATACACTTTGATCAATATATTCAACAACTTAGATGAAATGGATTCCTTGTAAAACACAGTCTTGCAAAACTGTCTCAAAGAGAAAAGCAAAATCTGGTTGGTCATGTAATATTTTAAAAATTTGAATGTGTAATTTGAAACCTCCCCACATACAACAATACTAAACCAGACTGACTCATTGGTGATCTCTAAAAATAATCTGAATAAAATTAACAAATTTCACAAATATTTTCCTCAAAAAGGCATTACATAAAATAGATGGAAAAATATACCATGCTTATGAATAAAAATACTCATTAATAACATACCCACTGTCTCCAAATTAATTTATAGATTTTATATAATCCCCATTAAATATCAAAAGAATTTGTAGGAATTGACAAGTTGATTTTAAGATTTATAAGAAAGGGCAAAAATCCTTAAGTAGACAAAATTATATTGAAAAGAAAACCAAAGTCTTACACTATCTGATTTTAAGACTTTATACACCAGTGTACCTCTACATTGACTCTGACATTTTTGACCAGGTAATATTGTGTGTGTGTGTGTGGTTGGGATTGTCTTGTGCATTGCATAATGTTTAGCAATATTCCTGGCATTTACATGCAGGTGGTAAGGCACCTCCTACCCGCCTTAGTTCAGCAACAAAAATGTCTGCAGTCATTGGCTAATGTACCCAGAGGAGCAAAACTTACCTCCAATTGAGAACTAAGGCAATATAGCTTTAGTAATTGAGACAGTGTGATATTGGCATAATGGTAGAGAAGAATAAAGTAACAGACAAAAGAGTCTAAGAATAGACACACATGCAGGTCAATGTATTAATGTGACTAACGAAGGAAAGTTACATATTTTTAATAAATGGTACTAGAAAAACTAGAAATCAATATAGGAAAAAGTAAATTTTGATCTCTGTCTTACCCACATATAAAATTAATTTAAGAAAGGTAACGGCAGGGGCTGTGGCTATTTAGTGGTAGAGCACTTGCTTAGCATGTGCAAGGTTATGGGTTTGATCCCCAGTACCACAAAAACAAAACAAGAGAACCCTAAGATGAGCAAAATAGCACACTAGGAAGCTCCAGATTTTTTCTCTTCTTAGAGGCATCAAATAAACAACATTGACTAAAATGACTTTATAGGCACTAAAGGAAACAGCCCAATATTTATAGCAAACAAGTGAATATCCAATCATGAAAAATTCACATTCAAAACAATACCAAATTTCATGGCATTCTAACTTTTCCTTGCTCATATAGTCAACAGAGTAGACAAACTCCTGGTTCACTCCCTTACATGGAGAGGAGCAATGGAATTTGTCTGCAACACTCTGTCTTGTGGGCATCCCAAATGCCTGGTTTCTGTCTTACTTCACCCAGAGCTTAGACAGGGAAATGTAGCAAAGAAATCTATGGATGGAAGAATAGCCTGTGGAAGAGAAATATAAGCTGTACCACAGTGGCATCAGATCTTGGAAGCTAAGCAGTGTCAGGCCTGTTTAGTATTTGGATGGATAACTGCCTGGGAACACAAGGTGCTGTATACTTGGGAGAAGAACCTGGCAACCCACTCCCAAAAACAACCAGCCATTTAAAACCCTATGAATAGCAGAAAAGCACTGGTAAGAGTGTTTCGCCTATTATATATAGGGTCGCCGAGTCAACTCAATGGCACCTAACAACAACAACAACAACAACAACAACAGACCTGCAGACACCCAAGGGCAACAGATTACTGGCAGAGGAATACAATAAAATGTCAAAGCCTCTAAGAAGAATCTAGAGTATGATGCTGCTATGTTTTGAATATCTGTCTCCTTTAAAACTCATCTTGAAATTTGTCATTGAAACAGTATTAAAGGGTGGAATCTTTAAGGGGTGATTAGTTCATGAAGCCTTCAATAGGCTGAATTTTTCCCCCTCTTGCTCTATTACTTTCACCATTTGATGATGCAATAAAAAGATCCTTGCCAGATTTGGGTACAAATAAATTTCTAAGTCTTTGGATATATACCAAAAAGAATTGCAAACATGGTCTCAAGAGATGTTTATACATCCACACTCATAGCAGTATTATTCACACCAGTTAGAATATGGAAACAACCCAAATGCATGTTGACAGAATAGATGCATGCATGCATACATGCAGGTGTACACCCCCCCACACATGTACATGGAATACTATGCATCTTTAAAAAGGAAGGAAATTCTGACACATGCTACACCACGGTTAAACCTTGTGGACATTATGCTAAGTGAAATCAAACACTCACAAAAGACAAATAGTGTGTTATTCCACTTACATGAGGTACTTGTTCTTAGGTGTCATGGAGTTGTGTCCAACTCATAGTGACCCTCATAGGGTTTTCAATGGCTGATTGTTTCAGGATTGCCTTGGGTGTGGATTGCCACGTTCTCCCATTTGCAGTGCTGGGAATCTAATCTGGGACCTCAGAGACTGCAGTGGCACTCTACCAACTGAGCAAAATACCAGCTCATATGAGATACTTAAAATATTCAAAATCATTGAGAGAGAAACTAGAAAGAGTTTTCAGGACCTCGTCTAAGGGAGGAAAGTGGAGTTACTTAATGGGTACAGAAGATTAATTAGTTTTACTAGATAAAAAGAGGTAAGCAAATGGATAGCGGTGATGGTTGCATAGTGTTGTGAATGTACTTAATACACTAAATTGTTCACTTAAAAATGGTTAAGGTGGTAAATTTTGTTACATTTATATATTTTACTATGCACAAAAAGTTGGAAAGAAGGAAAGAATCTTGAAAACAATAGGAGAAAAATGACTTGACCCATAAAAGGGATTCTTAATAAAATTATCAGTGAATTTCTGCCTAGTTTGTGCAAGGCTCTGAGTTCAATTCCCACCACCACCACCATGACCAAAAAAAAAAAAAAAAAAATTATCAGTAAAATTTTCAGCAGAAATCTTGTGGTCCAGAGGCCATGTGGTAATATATTTAATATGCTAAAAGAAAATATTATCCGTCAAGAATCCTTGCAAGAATAGCTTGAAAATGATAAGAAGAGAAATTAAGATATTTCTGGACAATCAAATGTTAAATAAAGTTATTTAAAAGTAGACCTGCCTTATAAGAAATGATAAAGAGGGTGCTTCAAGAGGAAATTAAAAAGTATTAAAGTATTAGACAGTAACTCTAAGTCATACATTAATTTAAAGTCCTCTGGTAAATGGAAGACATGGACAAACATGAAAAAACCAGTATTATTGTAATTTTGGTTTGTAAATCCACTTTTCTACAAGATTTTGAAGTCAATTGTACAAAATATAGTTATAACTCTTTTAACATGTATGACAATACAAAGACATAACTTTTTACATTGATAACATAAAGGAGCATACCTGAAAATTACCAGAGTTTTTTGTTTGGCTAATGTTGAGCTGGTATCAAGTTAAGATAGAATTTCACAAATGTAGGGTGTTTTATGTAACACTCATAGTAACAACAAAGAAAATATCTACCAAATACACATGAAAGAACCTAAGAAAGGAGTTAGACCGTGTCACTATAAATCAAAGGAAGGCATGAATAGAAGAAATGGATGAAAAAGCACTTGTTTGTTGTTAGGTGCCGTCAAGTCGGTATCCGACTCATAGCGACCCTCATAGGGTTTTCAATGGCTGACTGTTTCCGGATTGCCTTGGGAGTGGATTGCCAGGCCCTTCTCCCATTTTTGCGGTGCTGGGAATTGAACTCGGGACCTCAGGGACTGCAGCACAGAGCTCTACCAACTGAGCTAAATCCCAGCCCTAAAAAGCACTAGACAAACAGAAAACTAAAAACAAAATGACAAAAATAAGTGCCTATTTATCAGCAATTACTTTAAATGCAAAGGAATTTAATTTCTCAATCAAGACATAGATTGGAACAGAAAAAAACAGATTGGCACAAGGGAAAAAAATAGGACTCAACTCTGCTATGCACAAAAGAGTTATTTAAAAAAAAACTTCCTTTATTAGTAAATGATGATGGGGTACAGAGTAATACAGCACTGGCTTTTTCCATTATGTATCCTTTACATCACTTCTGGCAACACTTATCAACCCACAAGGTTAATGGAGCCTTATGGCTAATATGTAGTAAAACTCAAGTGCCTATTTGGGTTATATTCCCCTATTTTTCCAACGTACTCATAAAGCTGCACTATTTGAGATCACCCCACCTCCTCATCCCCCACACTGACCCTCATCACCATCCCACCTTCTTTGCTTCCCTCTGCTAGTTCCCTCCCTCTTTCTTTCTACTCTTTATATTGTCCCTTCTTTATGAAGTTTAAGTGTGCATTTTTTATATATCAATTTATGTATAGGATTTTTCTCTTTAAATATGATTCAGCTCTCACATATGAGGGAGAACATATGGTATTTTTCTTTTTGAGCTTGTGTTCGTTCACTTAAGATGATGTTCTCCAGTTCCATCCACTTTGCTGCAAATGACATTACTTCATTTTTTATTGCTGAGTAGTAGTCCATTGCGTATATGTACCACAAATTTTTTATCCATTCTTCCATTGATGGGCAACTTGATTGGTTCCATATCCTTGCTATTGTGAAAAGTGCTGCACTGAATATGGAGATGCAGGTGTCATAAGAGTCATTTTAAATCTAAGGATATGTATAGGTTGAAAGTCAAATGATGGAAAAGATCTTTCATGTATATAGTAACCAAAAGAGAGCAAGGATATCTACTAATATCAGATAAAGCAGACTTCACACAAAACTTTATTACAGACAAAGCAGGACATTTAATAGTGATAAAAATTTTAATATAGCAAGAAGATATAATTATCATAAATTTACCAAAAATCAGAGCTCCAAAATATTTGAAACAAACATTGATTGAATTGAAGGGAGAAATAGTTCTTGAATAATAGTAGGAGATTTCAGTACCTCATTTTCAATACTGCATAGAACAACCAGACAGATAACAAATAAGGATATAAACAAATTAAACAACACTGTAGATCAATTGGACCTAATATTTGTATAACACTTCATCCAATAACAGCAGATCACACAAGTGCACACGGAACATTCTCCAGAATAGATCATAGGTAAGACCACAAAGCAAGTCTTAATAAATGTAAAAATATTGAAATCATACAAAGTATCATTTTCCATCACAAGGGAGTGAAACTAGAGAGCAATATCACAAGGAAAACTGGAAAATTCACAAATACATGGAAATTAAACAACACTCATTCCCCTCCTCCCCCAGTACTTGGGGGTTAAACCTAGGACCTGTGCATGCTTGGCAAATGCTCTACCACAGAGCTGTACCTAAAGCTCCTTTGCTTGTTTGTGTGTATATGTATGTGTGTATAGATGCAACAGCACCTAACAATATGTGTTTATGTATGTATGTATATATTTATATGTATGCATGTGTTTATTTATATTTTGAGACAGGGTCTTGCTATGTATCCCAGGCTCTTCTTAAACTCAAACTCACTATGTAGCTTATGCTGGCCTCAAACTTGCAGTCCTCCTGCCTCAGCCTCCTGAGTACTGGGATTATAGGGGTGTACCACCATTCCCAGCTCAGGATATTGCTATTGACTTCACAGAATTAAAAAGGGGTAAGAAAGAGTACTTTGAACAATTGTTTGACAAAAACTTGGATAGCATGCCCACTCCATATTCTCAGTATAAATTTTTTTTATTATTCCCAAATATAAATAATATTATGTATTTAGTGTTCATTCCCAGAAGACCAATTCATTCTTCAAACTTTAGCTAACCTGGTATTCTTCCCTGACTTTCAAGTAGAACGAGTGAGGAAAAGGGAGAATGAAAACATATTGGGAAGAAAGAGGAGTCCAACTGAAGAAGTGAGGAAAAGAGTTTATGTAAATCAGACCACAAATACAAGATTGTTCATGGAGCTTGGCAAATTTAATTAATTGTGAAAAAAGACTAAAATTGAAAAAGAAAATGAATGATATTCAGCCAGGCATGGTGGCTTATGTCTGTAATCCCAGAACTGAAGAGGCTGAGACAGGAGGATCACCAGTTTGAAGTCACCCTGGTTGACATAACAAGACCCTGTCACAAGAAACAAACAAAAAAGGTGTATGTGTGAAATTATGGAGGTGGACAAATGAAAATTTTATTCTTTGATATTTCAATTTTTCAATAACTTTTTAAAAATCCAGGTGTGTGGGATGGTACTTCTTTCAAATGTATGTGTCTAAATCTTTAGAAACTACTGAGTGTAACAAAATTAAGAGCTGTGTATGTGTTTCTACCTGAACAACTTTCATCACTCACAAGTGTTAAGACTTTAGTGAACACTAAAACAGAAACTTCATGTTGGAAGTAGAGGAACTATAGAAAGGAAAAAATAAAACCTGAACTTTTCACATCCTTTTGTGACAGATGCATAAGGCTTTTCCTCTCGGGAGGAATAAAACAGAAATTCAGTCATGCTGGGGAAGTTCAGGCTTCTTGGACTGAGGGAGAAAGTTAAAAACAACAAAGTCAGATACACATCTGTAATTGTCCCATGGCATTTGTTTTACAAATGTTGGAGAGTTCCTGGGATAAATACTTGCCCTTTGGAGGCTTATCATCTGAGATCAAGCTGCAGAAATGAAGAATATACAGGTAATAAGTTTTGGAGCCTGCAGCTGTACCACTGTGGTGATTGATCCCATCAGATCTCGGAAGCTAAGCAGGGTTGGGCCTGTACTTGGATGGGAGACCACCGGGGAACACCAGGTGCTGTAGGCTTGGGAGAAGGACCTGGCAACCCACTCCCCCCAAAATCAATCTGCCATTGAAAACCCTATAAATAGAAGAGAGGCACTGATAATAGTGTTTCACCTGTTGTACATAGGGTTGCTATGTGTTGTATACCAACTCCATGGCACCTAACAACAACAAGAAGTAGTTTTGGAAGCCAGTAACGTCAGAGAAAATGTAGCATTGAAGGAATTTCTTATGTTCACGGTGGTGATGAGGATCCAAAATGGCTTGTCTCTATTTTGAATTTAATGAATTGTGATGAGTTGTGAGAGGAAGAAGAAAGTCTCCATTTGCTGGAAGAGTAGATGAAGGTTGTTGTTGTTAGGTGCCGTGGAGTGGTATCTGACTCATAGCGACCCTTATAGGGTTTGTAATGGCTGATTGTTTCGGGATTGCCATGGGAGTGGGTTGCCCCATCCTTCTCCAATTTTTGTGGTGCTGGGAATTGACCTCAGGACCTCAGAGACTGCAGAGCAGCGCTCTACCAACTGAGCTAAATCCCAGCCCCAGATGAAGGTAGTTAGGTTTTAATTAAGGCAGGGGAAGTTATGTGTACCTTTGAGAATTTTTTTTTTTTTTTTTTTTTTGTAGTACTGGGAGGTTGAACACAGTAACCTTGTTCTAACTTTGCAAGCGCTCTCCCACTGAGCTTCACCTCAGCCCCTTTTCAATTTTTTTTAAATCTTGAGACAGGGTCTTGCTAAGTTATGTAGGCAGCCTCTGGCCTCAAACCTGTGATCCTCCTGCCTCCACCTCCCAAGTACCTGGCATTACAGGTATGTACCACTGCACCTGGTTAAGATTATTTTTAAATTGCAATGAACCTATACTTAGCTCAAATAACTGAAAGGTTCAAATAGAGGAAATAAGGTACCACGGACACAGGTCAAAAAATGATGTCCTCAGCATCTGGTTTCTCTCCCTCCACTGCTGTCCTCAGTTTCTTTTCCTTTTAAATTAGATTTACTTTTTAATTTGGTATATAAAACATAAAATTGTATACACTTATGGAGTATCAGGTAATGTTTTGATATATGTATATATTGCATATGTTTAAGTCAGGATAAACATATCAGCTCCTCAGACATTAATCATCTCTTTCTGGTAAAAACTTTCAAAATCTTTTCTTCTAGCTTTTAAAAATGTATAGTATATTATTATTATTGTCTGTAGTCACACTACAGTGCAATAGCATACTGTTGTTAGGTGCCATTGAGTCATGTCCGACTCATAGTGACTGTCAAAGAATTTTCAATTGTTATTTCAGGATTGTTTCGGAAGTGAATTGCTACATCCTTCTCCCAAATGGCACACTAGAAATTCTTATTCTTATCCAACTGTAACTTAGTAATTTGTGTGTGTGTGTGTGTGTGTTGAGCTCGGGGCATTGCACATGTTTTGCAAGTACTATACTACTGGACTGTTCTCCAAGCCGCTTAAATTTTTTTTTCTTTTTAATCTTGAGTCAGGGTCTCTAAATTACACAGACTGCCTCTGGTCTTGAACTTGTGATCCTCTTGCCTCAGCTTCTGGAGTTGCAGGGGTTATAAGTGTAGACCACTGCACCCAGCATAATTTAGAACTATTGGTCAGCCTTTCCCCATCCCTCCCTCCCATTCTCCCAATTCTTTCCTCAACTATTTGGTAAACTTTTTTGTATTCCACATATGAGTGAGCTCATGTGGCACTTCTTCCTGACTTACCTCACTTAAAGATCTCCGCTGCCATCCATGCTGAGTGACTAGATTTTTGGAAGGCAATGGTCACTGAAAGTAGCTATCGAGCACTCATCTTCTGCTTGAGCAAATGCCACCCTTCAGCTGTGTAAGCCACACAGTGGCCAAGTCAGATCCTGCAGGGCATCCGTTCATGTGACTGCCGTACCTCATCTCTGCTAAGGAGTTCTGTAACTCTCTCCTGAAGCAATATTGTGAGGATATCAATTTTTCTTTTCTTTCTTTTCTTTTCTTTTCTTTTCATTTCTCTTCTCCTCTCCTTTCCCCTCTTCTCTTCCCTCCCCTTTCTTCTCTTCTTTTCTCTTTTCTTCTCTTCTCTGTCTTGTCTTTTCTTTTTTCACAGTACTGGACCATTGAACCCAGGCAAGTGCTGTATCACTGAGCTGCAACCTCAGCCCCCATATCCTTTTTCATTTTTTATTTTGAGACAGGGTCTTTCTAAACTGTACAGGCTGCCTCTGGCCTTGAACTCGACATCCTCCTGCTTTAGCTTCCCGAGTTGCTGGGAGTATAGGTGTGTGCAACAGTGCCTTAGCATCAATTCCTCTTTCGATGGTCCAGGAAAACTGATAGAATGGCCTTTGTCCTCTGACCAGAGGGGTGGAACCATATCTTCTGCATATATTTGTTTAGGTTATACACTACCCCAGGGGGCCACATCTAAGAATATACTATACATCTGGTAGATAACTTCATTAATTAGAAAATGTTTGCATTTTTATTATAACTTTGTTTTATCCCTTTATAAATGATTTGTACATTTATTATGGTAATACTACAGCAGACACAGTTGAGTGTATTATTCTAACAATCAGCATATTAGAGTAAATTTTGGATAATTGGAAGTAAAGTGTCTTCTCCTAATAGGGTTGATATTTGTTTCATTCTGGAGGAATGCCTGGTAATTGAGAGACCTTTTTGATATAGCATTTAAATAAGGAGATTTTGCTGCTTTTCCAATGATTTTCTGATTCACGAATGTCTTAAAATAAAATAGAAAATTTAGAAAACCAGCTTAGCATTAGTGTAATGTCTAATTAGACATTTTGTATTTTAGTGTATATTATTGTCATTTGTTTATTGTTAAGTACCTTCATTATTACATGACTTGCTATGTAATAATCTAAATACGTTTACATTAATAGTCCACAAAATAGGTTTTTATTATTGTTGTTGTTTGTTTATTTGTTTGAGACAGGGTCTATGTAGCCCAGGATGGCACTGAGCTTGTTATGTAGCCCAAATTGGCCTCAAACTTGCAGCTCTCCTGCTTCAGCCTCTGTGGTATTACAGCTGTTTGCCACCATGCCCAGGTACAAAGTAGACATTTGTTGTTGTTAGGTGCTCTTGAGTTAGATCTGACTCATAGCGACCTTATGTACAACAGACATAACACTACCCGACACTGTACCATGCATACTGTCTTTTTATGTTTGAGCCCATTGTTGCAACTACCATGTTTCTTCTCATTTTCAGTCATGCCTCATCAGGAAATGGAAGTCTCAGGGGCTTTACTCCATTCCTATCATTAAGATCAACTCTACTTTGAGGAGTCAACTCTACCCCAGTCTTCTTTGAATGCCTTCCACCCTGGGGGCCTCGTTTTCTGGAACTGTATTTGAATGCTTCTCTGCTACAGATTCATAGGGTTTTCAATGGCTAATTATTTTGGGAGTGAGCTGCTGGTCCTTGTCCCTAGACCATCTTAGTCTGGAAGCTCAGCTGAAATGTGTTCTCCATGGGTGGCCTGCTGGTATCTGAAATATCGGTGGCATAGCTTTTAGCATCACAGCAATACACAAGCCCCCACAGCACAAGAGGTAGGTATTAGATAAGATAAATTAAGAAAAACAAAAATGATGCTCAGCTAGTGTATTGGTCAGCTGTTGTCACTGTAGCAGAAAAACTAACCCAAACATACTTATGGAAAAAGGGAGCTCACAGTTAGAGAATCAGACCATAATTGCAGCAGGGCAGGCCAGGAGGGCCAGGCTTGTTGTTGACCTCATGGCATGACTGACCAGGAACAGAGAGAGAGCTGAAGCCAAAGGCCAGCCCCCAGGGAGGTATTTCCACCAAAGGCCTATGTTCCAGAGTTCCACAGTCTCCCAGTACATCAACACCAGCTGGGGAACAAACAACATGACCTTTGGGGGGCAATTTACATCCAAATCATAACAGCTAATTTTATTGTAGAAATTCTTTTTCAAGACTAGGTCATGCCAATATAAAGAATAGAAAGAAACAGGGAGGAAACTAGCAGAGGGAAGTGAAGATTGCCGAAGGCAGGATGGGGAGGAGGGTCAGTGTGGAGAGACAAAGGGACAGAAGATAACCTCAATGTAAACAATGCAACTTCATGAATACATTAGAAAAATGTTGTTGTTGTTGTTGCTAGGTGCCGTCAAGTCAGTATCTGACTCATAGCGACACTGCATACAACAAGCAAAACACTATTTTGTTGGTGCTTCTCTGCTGTTCATAGGGTTTTCAATGGTGGATTGATTTTTGGGAGTGGGTTGTCGGGTCCATCTCCCAAGCCTACAGCACCAGGCGTTCGCAGGCGGTCTCCCATTCAAGTACTAACCAGGCCCGACCCTGCTTAGCTTCCAAGATCTGATGGGAACGGATGCCACAGGGCTATGGCTGCAGGCATGATGGAAAAATAGGGGAATATGACCCAAATATGCACTATAGTTTTACTGCATATTAGCCATAAGTCTCCAATAACCTTATGGGTTGATGAAAGTATAGCCAGAAGTGATGTAATGGTTGCATAATGGAAAAAAGGCAATGCTGTATTACCTTGTACACTACCATCATTTACTAATACAAGGAGAAAAACAAAAAGACTGGGTCATGCTAAATTGGGCTGGCTGCTTCTGGCCTTGAACTCATGATCCTCTGCATTGGTCTCTGAGTTTTGGGGATTATAGGAATGTGCCACAGGACCCAGATCCGAAATTGTTTATTTTTAGTATGGATAATATTAGTATAAAAGTTTACTTTGTTAAAATTTAGCAACTTGGTATCTTTAACTCTTAAAAGCTACAGGTTCTAAGGTAAAACCCTAACTTTTCCTTAAAGAATGCTGGCCTCAATTTCTATTATGTTGGCTCTAATCTCAGGCAGACCTTCACATGAGCTTGCAAAATGGCTTTGGGAAACTGCTGGGCTAGTTTCAGAGAGACTTTTGTTTTGGTTTCCCTCTAAAATATCTCAGTCTTTTATTGACTCTTTAAAAAAACTTAACATGTACTAATTGTACATACTTATGGGCTACAGTGTGATATTTCATCACGTGTATGGTGTATACTGGTCAAATCCAGTCAATTAGCTTCATCATTCCATGGTGTTTGGAGTCTTCAGGCTTCTCTCTTCTAGTTCTTCACAAAACACGTAGTATGTTATTGTGAACTGTGGTAACTGACTGCATTGTGGAACACTAAAACTTCCTGCTTCTATCCCAGCTCTCTCCATTGATCTTCTGCACACCCTTGTCGTCGTTGTTGTTGTTGCTGTTGTTGTTAGGTGCCGTCGAGGCTGTGTCTGACTTATACTGACCCTACCTACAATAGGCAAAACAGTATTATTACTGTCATAATAGTGCTTTTCTGCTATTCATAGGGTTTTCAATGGCTGATTTTTTGCGGGTGGAGAGCAGGTTGCTAGGTCCTTCTCCCAAGCCAACAGCACCTGGTATTTCCAGGCGGTCTCCCATCCAAGGACTAACCAGGTCTGACCCTGTTTAGCTTCCAAGATCTGATGGGATCAGATGCCACAATGGTATGGCTGCAGGTGTGTGGGCGTCTCCCTGCTGCTGGACTCACTCCAGCTGTGAGTGGGAACCAGCCACCAAAGACCCATCCTCTGGTGAGGGGAAGCCGAGCACCCAAGAGCTGCACTACCCGGAAAGGAGGCTTATGCCCAAGGCTGCTCTGAGAAGCCTTGAGAAAGGCAAGCACAGAGGCTGATGTCCACGGCAGCTGCTTGCTTCTTTCTTCCCTGTGAAGATGCCGACTCCAAATACTCTGCCCTAACAGCTCTTTATTGTTTCCTTGTCTGTCCCAGTCAATGGAATGGACCCAGACTGCTCCATGTACTGCCCTTATATACTCTCCAGGGGCTAGCCAGGAGAGGCAGTCACCCCATACAGGTTTGGCCAATCAGGGGGGATATGCAAATTTGGTTTTTGTAAAGGTAGCCAATCAGGGATGGTTCCTGAACGGTCCAATCAGCAGCCGTTCAGTGGTTTGGAAACAGCCAATCAGTGTTGAGGGGTCTGAGGGATTGGACACCAGCGCCACCTTTGGGAGCACAAAGACCCTGAGTTCCCAGATGTAAGGCAAAGGTGATTGCCTGGGGAAGAAGCCTCAGACCTCCAAGTGGGCCTAGATAGGTTCCAGCGCAAACTGCCTCTCTAGGCAGTGCCCTACACAGGTAGACCCTTCTTTGTCTCTAGTAATCACTATTCTACATTCTGATCAACTTGCTTTAGCTTCCACTTTGAGTATGAGAGAGAAAAATCAGTATTTGTTTTTGAGGACTGGCTTATTTCACTTACTATCTCTATTTCTATCTGTGTTGTGGCAAAAGACAAAATTTCATTATTTTTTAATGGCTGGGTAATATTTCATCATGTATTTATACTATATTTTCTTTGTCATTCATCTATCAATGGACACCTAGGTTGATTCCATATCCTGGCTATTGTGAATAACAGTGCAATCAACAAGAGAGTGCAGATGTGACTTAGACAAACTGATTTCATTTTCTTCCCACTAGTAGGCTATATACCTACTAGTGGGATGGATGGATCATATTGTACTTCTATTTTTAGTGTTCTGAGGAACTTTCATATTTTTCTCCATAATGACTGAACTAATTAGATTTCCTCTTTCTCTACATCCTTACCAGCATTTGTTAATTTTCGACTTTTTGATAGTAGTCAATTTAATTGGGCTGAGATGATATCTCATTGTGGTTTTGAGTTGCATTTTCATGATGGCTAATGATATTCAGGGACTGGGATTTAGGTCAGTTGGTAGAGTGCCACTCTGCAGTTTCTGAGGTCCCAAGTTCAATTTCCAGCACCACAAAAATGGGAAAAGGACATGGCAATCCACTCCAGAGGCAATCCCAAAACAATCAGCCATTGAAAACCCTATGAGGATTGCTAAGAGGTGGACACGACTCTATGGCATCTAACAACAACAACAATGATATTGAGCATTGTTTTCATATACTTGTTGGTCATTTGTATTTTCCTTTTGAAAAATGTCTATTCAGTTTATTTGTCCATTCTTAATTGGATTATTTGAGTGTGTTTTGCTCATGAGTTTTTGTGTGCTTTATATATTATGAATATTAGTGCCTTATCAGATGAACAGTTTGAAAACATTTTTCTCCTATTCTATTGGTTGTTTCATCATTCTGTTGTTTGTTTTCTTGGCTGCATAAAGGCTTTATTTAGTTTGATATGATCCCATTTTATCTTCTATTGACTTTGCTTTTGGCTTCTTATCCAAAAAATCGTTGCCTATACCAATGTCTTGAAGTATTTCCTTCATGTTTTTCTCTAGTAGTTTCATAGTTTTAGGATTTACATTTAAACCTTTGATCCTTTTTGAGTTGATTTATATGTAGGGTGAGAGATAGGGGCTTAGTTCCAATCTTCTGTATATGGATATCCAATTTCCCCAGTACTATTGATTGAAGAGAGTTTTCTTTCTCTACTTTAGGTTATTGCTGAAATTATTAAAAATCAGTTGGCTATCTAAGTATGGGTTTACTTCTGTCTTCACTATTCTGTTCCATTGGTCTATGCATCTGTTTTTATGCCAGTAGAATATTTTACTCACTGTAGATTTATAGTGTGTTTTGAATTTAAATTTAATGGTTGTTCTCTTCAGTTTCTTTCATCAGTGTCTTGCAACTTCCATTGTAGAGATCATTCCTTTCCTTGGTTAGACTTATTCCCAGATATTTTATCATTTTTATTTAGCTATTGTGAATGGTAAGTGAGGTTTAACTCAGTTGGTAGAGTGCTGCTCCATACTTTCTGAGGACCCAAGTTTGATCCCTAGCACCCACAAAAATGGGAGGATATGGTATTCGATTTTTGAAAACAATCCTGAAACAATCAGCCATTGAAAATTCTATGAGGGTCACTATGAGTTGGACATGACTCCATGACACCTAACAACAACATTGTGAATGGGATTACTCTTTTGCTTTCTTTCTCAGGAATTTTGTTATTGGTGTATAAAGAGAAATTGCTGTTTGTATGTTGAGTTTGTATTCTATAACCTTACTGAATTTATCAGTTCTAACAGTTTTTTGGTACAGTTTTAGGTTTTTCTGTATATACAATCATATCCTCTGCAAATATGGATAGTTTGATCTCCTCCTCTCCTACCTGGATGCCATTTATTTCTCTTGCCTTAATGCCCTAAGATTCAATACTATCTTGCATAAGAGTAGTAAGAGAAGACATCCTTGTCTGATTCCTGATCTTAGAGGAAACATTTTTAGTTTTCCCCATTCAGCATTATATAGGCTATGAGTTTGTCACATATAACCTGCATTTTGCTGAGGTAGGTACATTACTTTTATTACTAATTTCTTTAGAGTTTTGATCATGAAAGGATTTTGAATTTTATGAAATGATTTTCTGCATCTAATGCGAGATCATGTTTTTTATCTTTCATTCTCTTGATGTACTACATCATGTTTATTAATTTGTGTATACTAAGACATCCCTGCAATTAATCCTACTGGATCATAGTTTATAATTTTTTTAGGTACTGTTGGATCCAACTTGCTAGTATTTTGTGGGAGGTATTGCATTTATGTTTGTCAGAAATATTGGTCTTTCATTCTTCCTCTCTTTCTTTCTTTCTTTCTTTCTTTCTTCTTTTTTTCTCTCTCTCTCCCTCTCCCTCTTCCTTTCCCTCTCTCTCTCTCTCGCTTCTTGTCTTTTTTTTCTTTTCATTCTTCAGAATTTTTCTTTCTTTCCAGATCTTGAGATTAGCCCAGGGTCTCCCATATACTACGTTTATACTCTCCACTGAGTTACACCCCAACCATTAATTCTCTCTCTCTTTCTTTCCTTTCTTTTTTATTGTGCCTCTATCTGTTTTGGTATCAAGCTAATATTGGCCTCATAGAATGAATTTGGAAGTGTTTAGTCCTTTTCATTGCTTTATGATAGTCTTTTTTTAGTATTTGTTTATTTGAGACAAGGTCTCACTAGGCTGTCCTTGAACTCCAAATCTTCCTCCCTCCAAACTCCCAGGTGCTGGGTTTACAGTTGTGCATCAGGATACCCAGCAAGAATTATTATTTTCTTTTGTTGAATCAATCCCTTTTCATTATATAGTAACTTTCTTTGTCTCTTTTTATAATTTTAACTTAAAATATCTTTTATCTGGCCAATGTAGCTACTCATGCTTACTTTTATTTTCTGGTTACAAGGAAAATCTTTTTTCCATTCCTTCATTTTCAGTCTGCCTGTGCTTTAGAGAAGAAGTGAGTTTCTTGTATGAACATAGCATTGAGTATTGTTTTAAATCCACCCAATTAGTCTACATCTTTTAATTAGAGAATTTAATCCATTTATACACAAGGTTATCACCAATAAGTAAAGGATTACTCCTGTCATTTTGTTAATTTTTTTCTGTTGTTGTTGTTTTTGTTGTTGTTAGGTGCCATCGAGTCAGTATCCGACTCATAGTGACCCTCATAGGGTTTTCAATGGCTGACTGTTTCAGGATTGCCTTGGTAGTGGATTGCCAGGCTCTTCTCCCATTTTTGCGGTGCTGGGAATTGAACTCGGGACCTCAGAGATTGCAGCACAGTGCTTTACCAACTGAGCTAAATCCCAGCCCCAATTTTTTCCTAGTTATTTTATATACCTTTTTCCCTTTTCTCTTATTGTTCATCTTTGTAGGTTGATGATTTTCTGTTTGTTTCTTTTCTCTTTCTCTTTTGTATATCTACTCTAGTATTGAGTTTTGTACTTTCATATATTTCATGATGGTAACTATCTTCCCACTTCTAGTGTAGAACTCCCTTAAGTACTTTTTGTAATGTTATTCTAGCAGTAATAAATTCCCTCAGTTTTGGCTTGTCCTGGAGAGACTTTATTTCTACTTTTGTTCTGAAGGACAGCTTTTCTGGATAGAGCATTCTCGCTGGCACTTTTCTTCTTCCAGGGCTTTGAATATACCTTCCACTCTCCCCTGATCTATAAGATTTATATTGAGAAGTCTGCTGTTAAGTCTAGTGGGGATTCCCTTATATATGACTTGATGCTTTTTTTTGCTGGTTTTAGAAGTCTCTCTTTGTCTTGTCCTTTCAACAGTTTAACTATAGCATGCCTTCAAGAGCATGTTTTCTGGTTGCATCTTTTAGGATTCCTTTGAGTTTTGTGTCCTGAATGTTCATATCTTTCCCAAAGCATGAAAAGTTTTTGGCGTTATTACCCTGAACAGGGGCTGGGATTTAGCTCAATGGGTAGAGTGCTGTGCTGCAGTCTCTGAGGTCCCGAGTTCAACTCCCAGCACCGCAAAAATGGGAGAAGGGCCTGGCAATCCACTCCCAAGACAATCCCGAAGCACTCAGCCATTGAAAACCCTATGAGGGTCGCTATGAGTTGGATACCGACTCGACGGCACCTAACAACAACAACCCTGAACAGGTTTTCTATGACTTTTTCTTTTCTTTCTCATTCTGGAAAACTCATAATGGACTCTTTGCTTATTTAATGGTGTCCCATAATTTCCAAACATCTTCTTTGTTCACTTTAAATTTCTTTTATTTCATCAGATGTATAGCTTTAACTGTAGCAAGATTGCTTACATTAAACTTTCTATCATACTAATAAAGACATACCAGCTTTCTCTTGGTTATTATTTTCTTCGCATATAGTTATCAATCTTTTTCTTTCACCCTACAAATTTTAGCTTAGTTGGTAGAATGCAGCTCTGCAGTCCTTAAAGTCTGGGATTCAATTCCCAGCACTGCAAATATGGGAAAAGGATGTGTCATTCCACTCCCAAGGCAAGCCTAAAACAATCAGCCATTGAAAACCCTATGAGGGTCACTATGAGTCAGGCACAAGTGGACAGCATCTAACAACAACAAATTTTCATATTTTCAAGTGTGTCTACTGTGAATAGAATATATTTAAGCCATTAAAAATCTTCCTTACTGTCTTTTGTGGGTTTTATTTTGTTTTGTTTTGTTTTGTTTTTTGAGACAATGTCTCACTATGTAGCTCAGGCTGGCCTGTACCTTGCTGTGTAATCAAAGCTGGCCTGGAACTCACAGTTCTGCCCCGAGCCTCCTGAGTGCTGCTATCGTATTTTAATTGTTTCATTGTAGCTTTTACAGTCAGTGTATTTATTAGTATAGTGGCATCAAATCTAACATATTTTAGTTGATTCAGGATGTGGTAACAAAATGCCTTAGACTTGGAATTTTTTTTCTTGCGGTACTAGAGGTTGAACTCAGGGCTTTGCACTTGCATGCTTTGGAAGCACTGAGCAGCACCCCCAGCCCATTTTTTGCTTTTTGAGACAAAATCTCACTAAATTACATAGACTGCCACTGGTCTCAAATTTGCAATCCTCCTGACTCTGCCTCGGAGTCGCTGGGATTATAGGTGTGCACCACCACACCTGGTTTAGACTTGGAAATTTATAAGTAATAGATTTTTTTTTCATATTTCTAGAGGCTGAGAAGTCACATCAAGGCATCAGCAGATTCAGAATTTTCTGAAGTCTTCCCCTCTGTTTCATAAAGGGTACTCTTTGCAGCATCTTTCTATGGTTGACAGACATAAAAGAAAAAAACAGATTCCTTCAAGCTCCTTCATAGGCACTTATCTCATGCATGAGGTTTGAAACCTCATGACCTGATTACCTTCTAAAGGCTACACCTCTTAAAATGCAACAGAACCCAATCAAAGAGATTTGAGTCAAGTAGTGAAATAGAAGTCCTTGCAGTGGTAGCAAGAGTAGAGAGGTTATTTCAAATTAGAGGCAGAGTTTGAATGAAAAGAATATCTATATGTATATATAGATATATATATATATATACGTATATATAGATATATATGATATATATATAGATGTATATATGTATATATAGGTATATATGTATATATAGATATGTATGTATATATCTATATCTATATATCTATATCTATATATCTATATCTATATCTATCTATCTATCTATCTATCTATCTATCTATCTATCTATCTATATATATGAGCTGGGATTTAGCTTGGTTGGTAGAGCACAGCTCTGCAGTCTCTGAGGTCCTAGGTTCAATTCCCAGCACCATAAAAATGAGAGAAGGATGTGGCAATCCACTCCTGAGGCAATCCTGAAACAATCAGCCATTGAAAACCCTATGCGGGTCGCTATGAGTTGAACACAACAGGATGGCACCTAACAACAACAACAACAACAACACACACACATATATTGTTGTTGTTGTTATTAGGTGCCATCGAGTCGGTATCCGACTCATAGCGACCCTCATAGGGTTTTCAATGGCTGACCGTTTCAGGATTGCCTTGAGAGTGGATTACCAGGTCCTTCTCCCATTTTTGCGGTGCTGGGAATTGAACCCAGGACCTCAGAGACTGCAGCACAGCACTCTACCAACTGAGCTAAATCCCAGCCCCCATATATATATATATGTATATATATATACTGTTTTATTTTAGAGGAACAAGCAGATGTAGAAATTTTGTGCTTCTCTCTTGGGAAGCTAGAGCCTCAGCACTCAGTACTTGTGTGTGTTCCCAATCTCCATTTTATAACAGCATGTCTTGGTCCTACTAGAAAAATCAATATATTTACTCTAATTCTGGCAAATTTAACTGCTATTGTCAAATTCTGCCCACTCACCTCACATTCTGTTGCTAAGCAGTTTTACTTCAAGCTCTGCTTATGTGTTCTCAGTATCAATTTGTTTGGGGATGCTCTGTTTGCAGCTGCCCTAATTCTGTACAATATACAAACACTTGTTAGTAATAGTCATTTTATTTGCTCTCACAAATGTCCTGGCCAGCTGACTTATGGTGTTATGAATTCAGCTGTTCTGTGTGGGTGGACTGGCTGCTTTTCAGGACCTTAATGTAGTTCTGTCTGGAGGCTGTTAAGATGTAGGACTTCAAAACCAGATGCAACCTGCAAAATTTAGCAAAGCCCTGCCTCTAAATAATAATAAAAAATAAAAATAAATGGGCTGGCTTTGCAGCTCAGTAGTAGGCAACTTGCAAAGTATGTGCCAGGCTCTGGTTCAACCCCCAAGTACTAAGAAAAAAAATAAGAAGAGCATGAATTTTAGGAGGGCTTTAAGGGAGGACTTTAATCTAACTTAATCTAAATCAGGGGCTGGGATTTAGCTCAGTTGGTAGAGTGCTGCTCTGCAGTCTCTGAGGTACTGAGTTCAATTCCCAGCACCACAAAAGATGGGGGAAGGACGTGGCAACCCACTCCTGAGGCAACCCTGAAACAGCCAGCCATTGAACACTCTATGAGGGTTGCTATGAGTCGGACAGGAATCAGCAGCACCTAACAACAACAACATACGTTATGTGATCAGCTGGGATTTAGCTCAGTTGGTAGAGTGCGGCTCTGCAGTCTCTGAGGTTCTGAGTTCTATTCCCAGCACTGCAAAAATGGGAGAAGGACATGGTAATCCACTGCCAAGGCTATCCGGAAACAATCAGCCATCGAAAACCCTATATGGGTCACTGTGAGCTGGATATAACTCAATGGCATCTAACCACAATCTAAGTCAGGACAATTCCAGGTCCATGGTAATGAACTGACTCCATCTGCAGCCCCCTGTGATTTAGTGAACTTGCCTCTGTGTGCCTTACTCTGCTGACCACGACACTGCTTTCTCAACTTCAGCTGCTGCTAGCTTTGCCTTATGCAGAGAGTGTAGTCACTGGGCAACCCTCAAGATTTTCTTGTAGAATAATCAGAAAAGAAATCGGTCTTATACAATTGTTTTATTTTTATCTCTAGTTATTCATATTATTTATATATCATATTATTTGAAAGCTGAATTCTGTAACCCAAACCAGAAACTTATTTGTTTTTCTAAAAATAGATTTTACATAAAACAATTTTTAAAATGTAAAGGTAAGCACAATTATGTTGTTGTTAGGTGCCATCAAGTTGTGTCCACTCATAGCAATCCTTATAGAGTTTTCAATGGTTGATTATTTCAGGATTGCCTCAGGAGTGTATTGCCACGTCCTTCCCCCATTTTTGCAGTGCCAGGAATTGAACTCTGGACCTCAGAGACTTACAGAGCAGCACTCTACCAACTGAGCTAAATCCCAGCCCCAAGCACAATTATAAGTGTTAATTATTAGATGCATTTTAGTCACTCTAACCAAAACATGTGTACTAACACATTATGTAAATTAACAAATTTATTTAACACTATAATAATCATTCTAAAATATTTAGACTTAAAAAAAAAACCTGGAGACTTTGCTATCAAAGCCTCAGAAGTCATGCAGCATCTCATCTTGCACATTCTTTTCAAGGATAATGACTCCCCAGGTTCAAATGGGAAGGTCATAGACTCCTCCATGAGAGAAGTATCAAAGATTTTGTGTAAGGTATCTAAAATCAACACAATAACTGACTTTTTCTGTCCAAAATCCAAGTAAGATTTTTTTGTAGATTGTGTCACTGGCCCAATTATTCACCTATCTCTGCAATGACAATCTTAGCTTGGGAAATCATAACAAAATACCATAGAATGGGTACCTTAAACAACAAAAAATGTATTTTCTCCTAGTTCTAGAAGATAAGTCCAAGAGCAAGATGATAGCAGATTCAGCTCTTGGTGGGGGTCTGCTTCCTGGCTTACGGATACTCCTTCCCACTTCTTCCTCATATAGCAGAAAGAGGAAGTTTGTCTCTTTTTCTTCTTATAAGGGCACAAATCCCATCAGAGGGCTCCATCCTTATGACTTCATCTAAACCTAAATACCTCCCAACATCCTTGACTATTAATACCATCATTTTGGAGAGTTAGGCTTTAGTGTGAATTTTGGGATAGCACAGATACCCAGTCAATAACAAAATGTTTCAATGTAACTTTGCAGTCTCTTCTCCTCTATGTTGTTGTTGTTGTTGGTAGGTGCCATCGAGTCGTACTTGACTCAGAGCGACCCTGCTTACAACAGGCTTCTCTGCTGTTCATAGGGTTTGCAATGACGGATTGATTTTTGGGAGTCTCCCATCTCCTCTATAGGGGAGTAAGTAATATTTTTTCCTGCATAGTGTCTTCAGCCATGGACATATGGACTTGCTTTGGTTAATGATATATTATTAGCAGTAGTAACACAGTAGAATTATTATTATTATTACTATTATCATGATTATTATTTGCACTGCTGGGGATCCAGTTGAGGGTCTCATGCATGCTAGGCAAGCACCCTACCACCGAGTTACATGGTCAGCCCAATAGAGTTGAGTTTGAAATGCTCTTGAGACATAGGGTTGCCGCCGGAGCTTCTGCCACTGCCATTAGGTGAACATTATCCAGCTTTACTTCAGATTCCAGGAGGAATACGATAGAGGCGTGGGGCAGATTCATCCTGGCCACTCTAACCTGGAGAAGAGGCATCTGAGTCAGTCTTGGAATTCTACAGAGAACCACAGCTGTTTAGCATTCCCCTCCCAGGCCATTTAACCCCCCAAAATCCACTGGTAAATATATTTTTTAAGCTACTTAGTTTTGGGGTGGTTTGTTATATGTCAGTAATCAGCTAGAACAGTCTAGTTTTTTCAAGTGTATCTTGTATTCCACAGTGGAATTTTGAAATATTCTTCACATAAGACCTGTCCTTTCAAATATATTCCCAAGTATATTTGTTTTGGGTTTGTTACTTTGAATGTTGTTACATTTTTAAATTGTGGATAGCAAAGCAATTGAGGTTTGAATATTAGCCAAGCCTGGTGGTGCACGACTATACTCACAGCAACTTGGGAGGCAGAGGCAGAAGGATCACAGGTTCGAGGCCAGAGGCAGCCTATGTAACTTTGTGTGACCCTGTCTCAGGATAAAATAATTTAAAAATGTGATAGCAGTGCCGCTCAGTGGTACAGCACTTGCAAAGTATGTGCAAGGCCCTGAGTTCAACCCTCAAGTACAGCCAAAAAAAAAAAAAAAAGATTTGAATACTAATTTTGCATCTGAGTACTTCACTGAATTGTCGTATTATAACTAACATCTTTTTAATATTAATTGCAAAAGACTGGTTCTATTTTCCATAGATGATAGATGATTTGATTATATTTAAATCTATATTTTACTATATTTAAAGTCTACTACCACATTTTTCATTCACAGTGACTTTACTTATGAGTTATTTCATGCCATATGTTTTGTAACTGGACTATATCCTCAAATAGACTATATTAATTGATTCTATATAGATATAATTTACATACAATGAAATATACACATTTTAACTGTATAGTTTAATTAATCTTGACAAACGTATACAACTGGATACCAGTGTAATCAAGGTTCAGAATGTTTGAATCACTCTCCAAAAGGATCCCTTCAGCTCCTTTGAAATCAAACTCTGTCCTGAACCCCAAAATATTGTTAATTTTTTTCTGTCTCTATAGATTAATTCTGTCTCTTCTTGAATTTGGTAAAACTGAAATTAGTTAGTCCCTCTCTTTTGTGTCTGGCTTCTAGGGCATGACATAATATTTTTGCAATTCATCCATGTCATTTAATATGTTAATATTATCATTTTTTAAATTGCCAGATAGTATTCCAATGTAGGACTATATCACTATTCACTCATTTGGGATGTTATCATATTTGAGCTAGTATAATAATTATTGTGGTACCTTGGCCCTTGAACCACAATCCAGTCTGGAAGGCTTGGTGAGTGTTAATCAGTTCAAGTGTCTCACACTTTTTGCCAAAAGAAATAATTTAAATATGTTTATTGGTCCCAGCATAATACTAAATGGCTAATTTAGATACACATGTTACTCACATACTTAGCAATAAATTCTTTTTAAAATTCAATTATTCTTCCTGCTTTCCTCCTTTCTTCACTTTTAGCACTAGACATTTTCTTGGGTGAGATGATGACAGTGTGGTACGTGTATATATGTTGTTGTTGTTAGGTGCCATTGATTCGGTGTCCAACTCATAGCAACCCTATGTAACAATAGGCAAAACAGTATTGCCAGTGCTTCTCTGCTATTCATAGGGTTTTTCCATGGCTGATTGCTTTTTGGGAGTGGGTTGCCAGGTCCTTCTCCCAAGCCTACAGTATCTGGTGTTCCCAGGTGGTCTCCCATCCAAGTACTAACCAGGCCCCACCCTGCTTAGCTTCTGAGATATGATGGGATCAGATCCCACAGTGGTATGGCTGCAGGCATATGTTTATACATATATATGTGTGTGTATGTGTGTGTGTGTGCGTGCGCGCGCACGTGTGCACACACACATATGTTTAAAGAGAAAGAAAGAAAAGAAAGAAAGAAAGAACAGAAAGCATGAAATAGTGAACACAGACACATCTGGAAAGTTCTTTAGTGCTTGAAATTGACCTACAAAGTGATACTTTCCTCTTTGTTTCACCCAGAAGCTTCAGGAGTAAGCATGGCATTGCATTTAGGTTTTAGCATGGTACTCAAGTGCCAAGTAAGTGGTCAAGCACCGAACCAGAATTCTCTCAAAAATATTTGTTGAGGACCAGAATATTGAGCATGGAACAGTTGAAGTGTCAAGGTACCATTGTATTTATATTTTCATAGAAGTCTTACTTATGTAAAAGTCTTTCATTACACATGACATGCTTCTTAAATATATAACTAACAATAGAACTGCTGGGTCACAAGGTAGGTATATATGTTGGTCAGTTTTATGTTACTGTGACAAAGTTATCTGAGATAATCAACTTAATGGAGGAAAGATTTATTTTGGCCTATGCTTTCAGAGGTTTCAGCCCATGATTGACTAGTTGCTTTTGGGTTTGAAGTGGAACAGTACATCATGATGGCCAGAGCATATGGCAGAGGAGGCTACTCACCTTGTGGAGGCCAGGAAACAGAGAGAGATTGGCCAGGGCTCCCAATATCCCCTTCAAGGACATGCCCCCACTTACCTAAGTTCCTTCAAGCAGATACCATTTTTTAAAGGCTCCACCATCTCCCAATATTGCCACCCTGAGGACTAAGCTTTCAACACATAGCCTTTGGGGGACATTTAGTGTCCACTTGATGACAGTTATTTTTAATAGGTTTAGAAGTAGCCAAAAGTCTCACAAAATAGTTTTCATATACTCTTACCAACTGTTATATGAGTGTTTCAGTTGTTTCATAATCTTGTCAACATTTGGTATTATTAGTGTTTTCAAATTGAACCATTCTAGTGGATATATAATGATATCAAGTTCTGGTTTTAATTTGCATCTTTATGATGACATAGCCTGGGGTTTAGCTCAGTTGGTAGGGTGCTGCTTTGTGCTCTTTGAGGCCCTGGGTTTGATCCCTAGCAAGGCAAAAATGAGAGAAGGACATGGCAGCCCACTCCTGAAACAATCAGCCATCAAAACCCCAATGAATAGCAGAGAGGCACTGACATAGTGTCAGATATGGCACTGTGTTGGGAGTGTTTTGTTCTGTTATACGTACGGTTGTTATGAGTTGGATATGACTTGATGGCACTGAACAACATGATGATGTAAAATGTTGTTGAATGTGTTTTTATATATGTAATATCCATTAATATATATTATTTTTTGTTTGGAAGAGTGGCAGGTCAACGGAAAAAAGGAAAACTCTGCACCAGATGGATTAACACAGTGTCTGCAACAATGGGCTTAAACATAAATAAGATGGTTTGCCTGGCACAGAATCGGCAAGTGTTTCGATCTGATGTACATAGGGTCGCTATGAGTTGGACTCGACTCGACGGCACCTAACAACAACAACAAATCTATTTAAACATTTTGCCTATTTTTAAATTGGGTTGCTTATATTTTTATTAGTTAGTACAAGTTACATATCTATTTTGTGTCACAAATAGGTGTTATAATTACTTTCTTCTTAGCTGTGCCTTTCTTTTTCATTTGCTTAGAGTCTGTAGGGGAACAGTGCTGGGAGGTTAATTCTTCATGGGTTCTTCATGTGTCTTCACTTATTGTAAACTACTAATTGAGCTTTTTTCTGGATTGTCTTTTAAAGGCCATTTGTATGGCAAGCAACCTGAGAGAAAAGAGCTGACATCTCCCTCTAGAGCAAAGGGCAGGCATGCTGACTGTCCAGAATCATAATGATAACATTTCCTTCAGAACTGATGGGAAGGCAGGCATACTGCACATAATAAATGATTTGAATTCCCTAAACTCAGGGTTCTTCTTCTGAACTGCAAAAATGTTTCAGCATCCACATAGGTCCACCTACTTCACCCTTGTGGGGTTTGGGTACAGAAGGAATTGACATGTTGATGGCCTGCTGCTTACTGTGCCATGAATGATAAAGCTCAGACCCAGTAGTCTTGGGTGACAGCATCCATAGGACTTTGGCATATGTTGAACCAGCCTTGCATCTGTGGAATGAAGCCCACTTGATTGTGGTGTATGACCTTTTTTTTTATGTATTGTACCTAGTGTGTAAGAATTTTATTGAGGCTTTTTGTATCAATGTTCATCAGGGAAATTGGTTTGTAGTTCTCATTTTATGTAGTGGCCTTATCTGGTTTTGGTACTAGGGTAATAGTGGGTTTGTAGAATGAATTTGGAAGTATATATTGTCTTTTAATTTCATGAAATACTTTGAGGAGGATAAGTATTAATTTTTCATAAAAGATTTGATAGAATTCAGCTGTGAAGCTGTCAGGACCTGGGCTTTTCTTTGTTGAGAGGTTTTTTAAATTACTGCCTTCATTTCACTGCTTGTTATAGGTCTGCTCAACTGGTTTATATCTTTGGGATTTAGTTTTGCTAGGTGATAAATGTTAAAGAATGTACCCTTTTCTTCTGCATTTTCTTTGTTTTAGAAGTAAAACTTCTCAAAGTAGTCTCTGAAGATCTGTATTTCATTGGTGTCACTTGTTATGTCTTCCTTTTCATCTCTATTAATTTGGGCCTTTTCCCTCTTTTTTTGGTGAATTTGGCTAAAGGAATGTCAATTTTGTTTATCTTTTCAAAAAGCCACCCCTTAGTTTCATTAATTATTTATATTGTCCCTTTAATCTCTATTTTGTTTATCTGTGCCTTGATCTTAATTATTTCTTTTTGTGTGCTAAATTTAGGGTTTTGCTTATTGCTGTCTTTCTAGTGCCTTGAAGCATATCATTAAATTATTCAATTGAGCCTTCTTTATCTTTCTAATGTAGGTACTCCTGGCTATGACCTTCCATTGTAGAATTGCCTTTGTTGTATCTCATAGATTTTGTTAGGTTGTATTTTCATTATCATTTGATTGAAGGAAATTTTTAATGTCCTTTCTGATTTCTTCAATGACCCATTGATCATTCAGAAGTGTATTATTGAAATCTCCATGTATTTGTAACATTTTTGTAGATTTCACTGGTTTTGATTTCTAGTTTTATCACATTGTTATTAGATAAATTATAGGGGATGACTTTAATTTTTTTTATTTGTTGAGGCAATTTTTGTGGACTAAAATGTGGTCTATTTTAGAAAACGTTCCATGTAGTGCTGAGAAGAATGTATGTTCCACATCTGTTGGATGGAATATTGTATAGATATCTGTTATGTCCAATTGGCCTTTAGAGTTATTTAAGTCTATCATTTCTTTGCTGACTTTTTTGCTTTGATGACCTTTCTATTGTAGAGAGTGGGGTATTGAAGTCTCCCACAATTATTGTGCCTGGACCTATGTGCTCCTTTGTTGTCAGTAAAATTTGTTTTATGAAGTTATGTGCTCCTATTGGAAGCAAAGATGGCTAGACTCTGTCTTACATATGTTGAACATATTGTCAGGAGGGAGCAATCCCTGGAGAAGGACATCATATTTGGGAGAGTGGAGGATCAATGAAAAAAAAGGAAGACCCTCAACTAGATGGATTGACACAGTGGCTGCAACAATGGGCTTAAACATAAAAAGATCATTTGCCTGGCACAGAGTCAGGGAGTGTTTTGTTCTGTTGTACTTAGGATTGCTATAAGTCAGTCCTAACTTGATGGCACCTAACAACAACATATTTGGTGCATAGATGTTGACTACCATTATGTCTTCTTGATTTATTGTTCCCTTTATTAATATGTAGTGACCTTCCTTATCTCTTCTGATTAGTATGCTGTTAAAGTCAAGTTGTCAGAAATTAGTATTACTACCCCTCCTTTTTTCTTTTGGTTTCCACATGCTTGGTATACTTTTTTCTAAGTCTTTGTGGCCGAGATGTGTTGCTTGAATCCCACATATCAAAGGTTTTTGTTTTTTTAATCCAGTTGGCCAATTAGTCCTTTTTAAATAATGAGTTAAGAGCATTTACAGGAAGGGTAATTATTGAAATGAGTTTGATATTCTGCATGGTTTTGGTTGGCTGTTTTTGCACATTATTCACTCTGTCCCTTTTTCATGCTGGGGTTCTTTTGGTTTATTAGGTTAGATATTTTCTTCTTAATTATATTGTTCTGTTCATGCATTTTTCTCATGTATTTTATTCATTCTTGTGGTCTTGAAGTGGGTTTGTCCTTATTCTTCTGTATGTAGCATTGCTTTAAGTATCCTCTGCAATGCTGGCATGGTGGTGAAGAATTGTTGAAACTTGTATATATCATGGAAATTCTTAATCTCTCCCTCTATTTTAAAAGATACCTTTGCTGGATATATAATTCTTGACTGGCAACTATTTGTTTTCAGGACTTGAAAAATGTTTGACCGTGCTTTCCTTTCTTAGAGTTAATGTTTAGAAGTCACTTGATGGGTTTGCCTTTGTAAGTGAACTGACGTTTTTTTCTCTTGCAGCCTTTAAATTTATCTCTTTGTTTTGCAGATTTAGCATTTCAACTATAATGTGATGTGGACAGGATCTCTTCTGGTCTATTCTATTTGGCATCCCAGAGACCTTTATGGTTTGGGCATCCATTTCTTCTCACAGGGTTTGGAGGTTTTCTCCTATTATTTCATTGAATAAATTTTCTATGCCCCTAGTTTTAGTTTCAACTCCTTCTTGTATCCCCCTGTATTCATAGATTATATCTCTTCATTCTATCAAAGACCTCTTGAAAATATTCGTCATATTGTTTCATCTTTTTGTCCCTGTTATATGAATTAGTAAACTTTTAAAACTTCTTCTTTTATCTCTGATATTCTGTGTTCTGGTTCATCCAATCTGGGTACACCAGATTCTCCTGTCACTTTTATTTGATTGACTGTGTTTGTTAGTTCCAGGAATTCTGTTTTTTTCTTTTTCAGGATCTTGATTTCTTTGCTGAATTTTTCTTCTAAGTTGGATACTTTTTTGTCCAGTGTTTCAATTGCATTCTTCTGTTTGGTTGTGCTATCTTTGAGATCTTTTAATATACTTATAAGCAGACTTCTAAATTCTTTTTCTGGCATTTCTAGCATATGGGTGATGTAGAGGAAAGCTTAAAAGAGAACAAAAGAAATACCAAAGCAGCATAGCAACAAAATAATAACAACTCAGAAATTGAAAACCAGAAACATACAGACATACAAAAGAAAAAGAAAAAGAAAAAGAAAAAGGAAGAAAAACTAGCTCAAAAACAGATCAACCAATGCTGATTTTTTCAGTCTACATCAGTCACCCAGTTTCTTGTGAGTTTTGCCAGCCCTCCATATGTTGCTGATCAGCAGGCACAGTTCTCGCTCTCTGCTTCAGTTCCAGATAAGTTCTCAGAGTGTACGTATGCTTTCCAAATGCCTTCACACACTCGTGGGATGATCCTGCTCTGGGTCCACTGTCTCATAGACCACTATGATCCACTGAGTTATGGGGACCCCTGGAGCTGTGCCACCAGAAGCCACTCATTGGGCACTGCACACTGTCCAGCCACCTGCCTGGTTCTCTCTCCATCAGGTAGTTATAGCCTAGCTGGCAATGTCTGTGTTGTCTGCTGCAGTGACCTGAGCCCACACTGTAGGTGGGTGACCTGGGAAGACCAGGCTGGGGGGTGGTGTGGCTAGCTGTGACCCCCTCCTCCAGGTGGGTCAGGAGCCCACCCAGGTGTTTATCTTTTCATTTTCAGATTAGGCCAGCTTCAGGGTGATTCCAGGTGCTTCGCTTCCCTAAACCCACTAAATCTCTCCATCCCCAAGATCTGTTCCTCCTCATCATTGTGCAATTGGTATTTCAGCTTGACATAGCCACAGTCAATTCCCTAGGCTCACTTGTTCCAGGCTCGCTGCACAGTGCCAGAGATGAGGGTAGGCCATGTAGAAATGCAACATTGCTGGAGTGAACCCAGTAGCAACCAACTCCCCCAGACAGAGGGCAACTTAACTCAACATTTGTTTATTTAATTGGGTGTTAATCTGGTGTGTAGATGTACCTGGAAGCTGCAGCTCCTTATGTGCTCAAGGCTGTTCCCAGGAGGAGATGTAAAAGATCAAGCCCCTTTGTCTCTCAGACAGCACTTGCTTATGTGCCTGTTCCCCTCTGGCACTGTGGTGGTGTGTTCCTAAAGCCCCTGTTCTGTGTTTAGTTTTCCTTTGTCACCAGTCTGCTCTGAAGTGCAGAGGACTCTTACTTACGCAGGGTATCAGTTTTCTTTTCCAACTGGGACAGTCAGTGCCACGTTTCTCATGGAATTCTTGCTATATGTTCCCATTAAGTTTTTTTTTTTTTCTTCTTTTTATCTGCAGTTGAGACTACCTACCCCACTCACAGGCCGGGATTTACCTCAGTTGGTAGAGCGCCGCTCTGCAGTCTCTGAGGTCCTGAGTTTGATTCCCAGCACCGCAAAAATGGGAGAAGGACCTGGCAATCCACTCCCAAGGCAATCCCAAAAACAGTCAGCCATTGAAAACCCTATGAGGAAAAAAAAAACAAAAAACAAAAAAAAAAAAACCCTATGAGGGTCACTATGAGTCGGATACCGACTCGATGGCACACAACAACAACAACAACCCCACTCACATCAATTTTTTTCTCTAATCTCTTTTCCTTTTTGCTATTTCTCTCTGTTTATTATAAAGTCTAAATATCACTATTTTAGTGCTCCTGTTTCACGAGATCCTTCAGAGGGTGTTATCAACCTGCCCTCTTGACCCATCTCTCTACATTTTTAAATTTCTATTTTTTTGACCCATGTTTATTTGTATCTATTTATTTAATTTCTAAATGTTCATGGCATTTCTTGATATTTTTTCATTATTTATTTATAATTTAATTCTGTTGCAGCCAGAGGACATGATCTGATTTATAGTGGCTACTTTTATGGCACAGTAAATGCTCTACCTTGGTGAATGGTCCATTTATTCTTAAAATAATGTATTTTCTGTTGTTCTGTGGGGTGTTCTATAAGTGTTAATTAGGTCAAGTTGGTTTATAATGTGTTTACTGTCCATACTTAGCTATTTTGTTTGTACTTTGTTTTGTTAATTACTGAGAAAGGCATGTTGAAATCTCCAGTACTGTGCATTTGTTTATTTTTTTTACAGTTCTTTTTTCTCCATGTACTTTGATTTACCATTTTTGATAGTCTTCATTTTTCTGTGTATATCCAGGGGCCATCTGGTATTATATTTCTTATTTGAAAAAACTTCCTTGATCACTTATTGTCTAGGTCTGCTGATAACTAATTCTCTTGGGCTTGTTTGCCTCAAGTACCTTTTCATCTGTTTTCATTTTTGGAAGATAATTTTGCTGGGAGGATAATTTCAGGTTAACAATAATTTTCTTTCCATATTTTAATTTTGTCATTTCATTGCTTTCTGGCTAACTTTACTTATACCCAGGGTCTGTATTCATTCTTATTTTATATGCTTGAGAGTAGAGAAATTTAAAAAGTAAATCCTACAGCTCACTGCCTGGAGAAAGTTTCCACTTTGTAGTCTAGAGAGGCTGAAGCCAAGTAGGGCTCAATAATGTTACTAAGTTAAAAGGCAGAGTTGAAAGTTTGTGACGGCCAGGAAAGCTATAATTTTCAGAATATAGTACTGAAGACAATGGGACTATAAAGGGAAAAGAGGTCCCTAGATGCGCAGATGGGTCATTTCAAGTCCTCGACTGCGTACAGATTTGTGCATGCGTGTGAGGAAACCGCTGAGGCTGAGGAGGAAGCACCTGAAAGCAGTAAACACAGAAATCCCTGGAGCTAACAAAGGGCTGGGAATGCTTTATATTCTAACTTCCTGCCATCAACTGTCTTTCTAATAAAATGCATTCTCTCTGCAATCGGGCCAAATTAGCTTACTAATAAAGGTTTTTCTGCTTCCTTAGTGATTAAGTTTAAAAATCAAACCTCAAAAAGATCAAACTGCTTCCAGGTAATTTACATGCACTCCAAAATATGTCCCCAAATCTTTAAGGGAATATGAGAAAAGTATAAAACAATTTAAAATACACAAGTTCTACTATTCAATCAAAATTACCAGATATGTAAAGAAGCAATAAAATATAGCCCATTATTAAGAGGAAAACACTCAATAACAAGTGACACAGAAATGACAAAGATGATAAAATTCATATAAATGGATATCATAGATCTTTTAAATTCATTACATATATACAGCCTGCAGATGTAGCACTGTGGCATCGGGTCCTGTCAGATCTCAGAAGCTAAGCTGGGTCAGCTTAGTACACTGATGGGAGAACTCCTGGGAACACCAGATATTGTAGGCTTGAAAGAAGGACCTGGTAACCCATTCCCCAGAATCAATCCACCATTGAAAACCCTATGAATAGGAGAGAAGCACTAACAATAGTGTTTCACCTGTTGTACATAGGGTCACTATGAGTTGGACACCAAGCCAATGGCACCCTAACAACAGCAACAACATATATGCAAAACAAATACAGAAAAGCATGGCTGGGTGTGGTAGAGCATGCCTGTAATTCCAGCACTCAGAAGACTGAGGAAGGAGAATCATAAATTCAAGGCCATCCTGGGTTACATAGCAAAACCTTGTCTCAAAAACAAACAAACAAACAACCACAACAAAATTTAACAAATGGTAAACAGAAGAAACAGAAAACCTCACCATAGTACATCAGATATGTTACTATTTCAAACAAAGTATAAAGATTAAAGAAGATTTCTCTTCAGATGGTAATAGAGATGAATGTTGTATTTCTTACTGGCTCTTAATTTCAGCGGGTTCAGTACATGGTTGTTTGGCCCCATGTGCTTGGGCAGAACATTATGGTAGGAAAAGTATATGACAGAAGAGCTTCTTCACCTTATGGCAGACATAAAGCAGAGAGAGAGAGAGAGAGAGAGAGAGAGAGAGAGAGAGAGAGAGAGGAAGAGAAAGAAAGAGAGAGAGAAGGGGACTAGATACTCCCAAGATCTCAGCCCTGTGACCTACTTCCTCTAGCTAGGCCCTACCTCCTAAAGTTTCCAGAACCTCTCAAAATGGCAGCATCAGTGAAGAATGAGTATTACACACCTGTGCATGTGGGAGACATTTCATATCCAAACCATAACACTTGTTTATAATTGTTATTCGGTTCCATCAAGGTGATTTAGACTCATAGCAACCCTTCTAGGGTTTTCAATGGCTGATTGTTTTGGGATTGCTTTGGGAGTTGATTGCTGTGTCCTCCCACTTTTGGGGTGCTGGGGATTCAATCCAGCTCTTCAGAGAGTACACAGCAGCACTCTAACAATTGAGCTACCCAAGCTCTTGTTTATGGTAGAAAGAAAAAAAATCAACCAAAAATTATATATCAGCAAAACTGTCTATTTAAAAAACTGAGAAAAAAAAAAAGAGACTTTTCTGATATATAAAAGTTGAGAGAATTACTCACCAGTCAACCCACACTCTGAAAAAAGCTAAATGGAGTCACTAAGATAGAAAAAAAAAAATACTAGGTAGACATTTGTATTTCTGCAAGGCCTGAAATGGTACATATGTGGGTATATGTAAACAATCTATTCTTTTTTGTGTGCCAGAATACTTACCACATTTTTAATCATTGAATAATAAAATATGTCTGTTTTGATGGTTAGCTAATATTTTTCTGTTAAATAATTATTATTTCACTCTGAAGTTAAAGTCCTTGAGGAAATGTTTTCTTCCATTTTTTCTTAACATTTTTTAAGTCACAGAAATATCTATTATATCCATGGAATCTCTGCTGTCTGATTTTCATATTTAGCATCATCTCACTTTAGATGCCTATTCTTTTCCTTTCCATTTTATAAAATGTTTGTGCAATTTGACATCTTATGCTTTTATCTCAGGAAACGTTTATTCAATTTTATCTTTAAGATTATTTTTGTTACTTTAAAAAATGCTGCAATACTAACTTTATTTATGTGGGACCTCTTGTCTAAGTTGTATATTTATCATCTTCTCACTTTTATTTCTATATTCCCTGTTATTTTATTCCATGAGTTTCTCATATTTCTATAAAATTGATTACTTATAATAAATATTTATTATTTAATGGTAAAATAAGCTTAAGTTATGCACTCTACTTGTTCTTGCTTGTATAATCCTCCACAAAACATGGAGCATTAGACACACACGCGCGCACGTGCATATGGAAGTCTCTAGATTCACATTGGGATAAGAATTTATTGTAGATGGACTTTGAACAGAAAACTAGGAAAGCAATTAATTAAGTTTGCATAAACTGCCATTTAGCTCCCACACTGAGTCCTTCCTTATTTAAATATCTCATTCCTTTTATTTTTTTTTCTGGTTTGATTTTTTTATTTCTATTTTATTCCCCCCCCGCCCCAGTACTGAAGGGTTGAGCCCTGGGCCTTGAGCATGGTAGGCAAGTGCTCTACCACTAAACCATACTCACAGCCCCACCCTTTTAATTTTGAGATAGGATCTTGCTAAATTGCACAGGCTGGCTCTGACCTCAAACCTGCAATCCTTCTGCCTCCACCTCCTGAGTTGCTGGGATTAATGGTATGTGCCATGATGATTGGTGATACATTATTTCTTGTTGTGGTTGTTGTTAGGTGCCATCAAGTCGTGTCCGACTCATAGTGACCCTCATAGGGTTTTCAATGGCTGACTGTTTCGGGATTGTCTTGGGAGTGGATTGCCAGGTCCTTCTCCCATTTTTGCAGTGCTGGGAATCAAACTCAGGATCTCAGAGACTGCAGAGCGGTGCTCTACCAACTAAACTAAATCCCAGTCCCATTATTTCTTAATATAATGAATTTTTGTTTAGACCATTGTATTTTACTCTTTGATGATGCCGACCAGACAAGATGTCATCCTTCGTGGATGTGGGGATTTATTAGTATGCTTGTGGCAATACTTTGTCTTTTGGAGTAATATGAATATTTGTCAGTATAAATGTAATTCTTTTTATTTCCCCTGTTCAAATCCAATTAAAGTTCCATTTCTTCCGTATTTCCTTCCTCCTCTGTCCAATGGATCTCTCTCTTATTCTCAGATATTACATTGTTACTTGTAACAACATGGAGACCTTATTTTGCACAATCTCAATTTAATTCATCAATGTGCTATCATAGAATTTTTATTCTGTATTTTATGGCTTTTTTATGCTACTGGAAGGTTGAACACAAAGCCTTGCACGCATTTTGCAAGCACTCTACCACAGAGCTGCACTCCCAGCCCCCCTTTTTTGTTTTTTATTTTGTGTCAGGGTCTCGCTAAATTATGCAGGCAGCCTCTGGCCTCAAATTCATGATCCTCCTGCCTCCATCTCTGTAGTCACTGGTTTTATAGGTGTGCACCACCATCCCTGGTTTATGGTCATCTAAAAAAATATATGTGCTCTCCATAGTAGAACTTTTTTTATAGATCTGCAAAGACAAAGCTGGGCAGTCGTCCAAGTATTGAAAACAAATTGTATTATAGTAAGCACTGACAGTAGGGGAAAAAGCCAAACTCTCTTCCTGTTTGTGCAGAGGGCACTTTATTGAAAGAAGGAGTAGAGAGGGGAGGTGAGCAGGAACTTAAGTATTGTCAAAGAAGTGAACAGTTACCACAAGCCAGTGAGAGGGTTGTTAGTGTAAGTGTGATTAAGCCAGCTGTGTCTGTGCTAGTTGGCAATTATTGAAGTTTGGATTCTATCCTCCAAAGAGTCTGGAAGACAGAGTTCCTATCCTTCCTGATGATTATGTTTCAAAGGTCATTGGGAATGATACTCTAGGGTTTTTTCTTTCCTTTCTTAAAAAAATTATTTAATTAGCATACAGTATGATGAATTTCATTATGAGATTATCATAGCTGTACCATATACTTTGGGCTTATTTTCTCCCACTTTACCCTCCCTCCCACATGTTGCTCTCACCCCTACCAAATAACCCCCTTCTCACTCTAGAAAATCCTCTTGTATTTTCCAATTTTACATACATATATATTTATATTTTTCATTTTTAGATAATTCTAGCTTCTCCATATGAGAGAGAGCATACATTATTAGCCTAAGACTGGTTGATTTCACTTAAAATGATGATCCATTTTCTTGTGAATGGCATAATTTCATTCTTCTTTAAGATTTAATAATATTCTATTGTGTATATATGGTACATTTTTAAAAATTTTAAAAATCCATTTTAAAAATCCATTCATCTGTTGATGAACATCTGGGCTGATTCCATATCCTTGCAATTGTGAATAGTGATGTAATGAATATGGAAGTGCAGGTGTCTCTGTTATATGATGACCTGGATTCTTTGGGTATATGTCCAAGAATGGTATAGCAGGATTATATAGTAGTTCTATTTTTAGTTGTCTGAGGAACCTCTGTACTGATTTCCATAATAGCTATGTCAGTCCAGTCAGGAGTGAATAAGGGTTCCTTTTTCTTATATCCTCACCAGCATTTGTTGTTGGTTGTTCGGCTGGTGCTGGATATTCTGACTAGGGTGACATGGGATCTCAGTGTAGTTTTGATTTGCATTTCCCTGATGGCTAAGGTTGTTCAGCATTTTTTCATATGTTTATTGGCTGTTTTTATTTCTTCTTCTGAGAAGTGTCTAAAAATTTAGTTTGATTGCCCACCTATTGATTGGATTATTTGGGATTTTTTGGTATTTAAATCTGAATTTTTTATGTATTTCTGGTCAGATGTATAGTTGTAAAAGATTTTCTTCTATTTTGTGGGTTCTCTGTTTACTCTATTGATTTGTTTCCTTTGCTGTGCAGAAAATTTTTAATTTCATGTAGTCCCATTTGTAAATTCTTACTACTATTTCCTGGGCTATTGAAGTTCTTTTGAGAAATTACTTGCCTATGCCTATGTGTTGAAGAGTTTTCCTTACATTTTCTTCCATTAGTTTCAAAGATTCCATTTTTACATTAAGATCCTAGATCCATTTTGAATTGATTTTTGTACAAGGTGAGAAACAAGGATGTACTTTCACTCTTCTACTTGTGGAAATATAGTTTTCCCAGCACCAGTGGTTGAAGAGGCTGTCCTTTTCCCAATGTATGTTTTTGGCTCTATTATCAAAAATCAGGTGACTGCAAGTGTATCTGTTTATTTCTGACCCCTTTATTCTATTCTGTTGATCTTCATGTCTATTTTTGTGCAAGTACAAAGTTGTTTTGGTTGGTATGACCCTGTAATATAATTCCATGTCAGGTATTGTGAAGCCTCCTGTAATGTTCTTTCTGCTCAGAATTACTTTGGCTATTCAGGGTCTTATATTTCCATATGAATTTTAGGATTATTTTTCTATTTTTGTGAAATATGTTTTTGGAATTTTGATGGGGATTGCACTGAAGCTGTAGATTGCTTTTGGTAATATAGTCACTTTCACAATATTTATTCTGCTGATCCATGAACAAGGGAAGTCTTTCCATCTTCTAGTGCTTTCTTTAACTTCTTTTGTTAGTATTTTGAAGTTTTAATTGTATAACTCTTTTGGTTTCTTGGTTAAATTTATTCATAGATTGTTTTTAGGCTATTGTGAATGGGATTGTTATTGTTTTGATTTCTTTCCCATACTGTTCATTGTTGTTATATAAAAATGATACTGATTTTTGATATTGATTTTTATATCATGCTAGTTTGCTGAGGGCTGGGATTTAGCTCAGTTGTTAGAGCGCTGTTCTGCAGTTTCTGAGGTCCTGGGTTCTATTCCCAGAACCACAAAAATGGGAGAGGGACATGGCAATACACTCCTGAGGCAATCCTGAAACAATCAGCCTGTGAAAACCCTATGAGAGTCGCTATGAGTCGGACATGACTCCATGGCACCTAACAACAACAACAAGTTTGGTGAAAGTACTTTCCAGATCTAAGAGTTTTCTTGTGGACTTTTAGAATGTTTTAAATATACGACCATGTGGTCTGCAGATAGGGATTATTTGACTTATTTGTATCCCTATTGTTTTTTTCTCTTGCCTTATTGCTCTGGCTCGAATGTCAATCATTATGCTTTATAAGAGTGGAGCGAGTGGACACACTTGTTTTGTTCCTGATGTTAGAGGATATGCTTTAAGTTTTTCCCCATTTAGTACAATGTTGGCTATAGGTTTGTCATATTTGACTCTTATAATGGTAAGGAATATTCCTTCTATTTCCATTTTCTTTAAGGCTTTTAGCATAAAGGGATACTGAACTTTATAAGAGGCCTTTTCTACATCTATTGAGATCGTGACAATATGATTCCTTTCTCTGAGTCTATTTATGTGCTGAATTGCATTTATTGATTTGCACATATTGAACCAGTCTTGCATCTGTGGAGTGAAATCTACTTGATCATGGTGTATAATCTTTCTAATGTGTTATATTTGGTTTGCAAGGATTTTGTTGAGGATTTTTACATCTATGTTCATCAGATAAATTAGTGTACACTTTTCTTTTTTGTGTTGTGTCCTTATCTGGTTTTGGTATCAGAGTGATACCAGCTTCATAGAATGAGTTTGGGAGTATTCCTTCCTTTTCTACTATGTGGAATATTTGGGAGAAGATAAGCATTAGTTCTTCTTTAAAGACATGGTTGAATTTGACTGTGAACCCATGAGGACCTGGGCATTTTTTATTGGGAGATTCTTTATTACTGTCTCAATTTACTTACTTGTTATTGTTGTTGTTAGGTGCTGTCGAGTCGGTATCTGACTCATAGCGACCCTCTGTGCAACAGGGGAAACACGATTGTCAGTGCTTCTCTGCTGTTCATAGGGTTTTCAATAGCAGATTGATTTTTGGGAGAGGCTTGCCAGGTCCTTCTCCCAAGCCTACAGCTTCTGGTGTTCCCAGGCGGTCTCCCATCCAGGTACTAACCAGGCCTGACCCTGCTTAGCTTCCGAGATCTGACGGGATCAGATGCCACAGGGCTACCGCTGCAGGCTACTTGTTATAGGTCTGTTTAAATTATTTATAACCTCTTGATTTACTTTTGGTAGGTCATATGTGTTAAGAAATTTATCCATTTTTTTCTGTATGTTCCTTTTGGGGAGTGCAAGTTCTCAAAGTAATCTGTGGCGAACCTCTGTATTTCATTGATATCTGTTGTTGTTGTTGTTGTTGCTGTTGTTGTTAGGTACCTTCTAGTCGGTACCCGACTCATAGCGACCCTCTGTACAACAGGGGAAACACTATTGTCAGTGCTTCTCTGCTGTTCATAGGGTTTTCAATAGCAGATTGATTTTTGAGAGGGGCTTGCCAGGTCCTTCTCCCAAGCCTCCAGCTTCTGGTGTTCCCAGGCAGTCTCCTATCCAGGTACTAACCAGGCCCGACCCTGCTTAGCTTCCGAGATAGCTGACAGGATAGGATGCCACAGGGCTATGGCTGCAGGTTTTATATCTGTTGTAGTGACCCCCTTTTCATCTCCAATTTTATTAATTTGGATCTTCTCTTTTTTTCATTTGGTTAGTTTGGCTAAGAGTTTGTCTATTTTGCTTATCTTCTCAAAAAACAGATTTTCATTTCATTAATTCTTTGTATTATTCTTTGGTTTCCATTTCAATGATTTTCCTCCAATCCTGATGCCGCATTCTACTTCATAAAATCCAGCTTCTCATATCATTTTCTCAGCATATAAATTGAAAAGATATGGTAAAAATATACAGCGCTGACACACATCTTTCTCAACTTTAAACCAGGCAATGTTTCCTTCTTTTCAAACAACTGCCTCCTGGTTCACATACAGATTCCTCATGAATACAATTAGGTGCTCTGGTATTCCCATTTTCAAAATGTGATCCATAATTTGTTATGATCCACACAGTCAAATGCCTTTGTGTAGTCAATAAAACATAGATAGACATCTTTCTGATATTCTCTGCTTTTGGCTAATATCCACCTGACATGAGCAATGATGTCCCTGGTTCCCTGCCCTCTTTTGAAACCAGCTTGATTTCCTGGCAATTCCCTGCCTATCTACTGCTGCAGTTGCTTTTGAATGATCTTTAGTAAAATTTTGCTTGTGTGTGATATGAATGATATTGTCCAATAGTTTGCACATCCAGTTGGATCCCCTTTTTTGGGAATAGGCACAAATATGGATCTCTTCCAGTCAGTTGGCCAGGTAGCTGTTTTCCAAATCTTTTGGCATAAACATGTTAACACCTCCAGCACTGCATCTGTTTGTTGAAACATCTCTATTGGTATCCCATCTCTCTCCTGGAGCCTTGTGTTTCCCCAGTTCTTTCAAGGTGGCTTCCACTTCCTCCTTCAATATCATTGGTTCATCTGCATATGCAGATGACACAACTGTGCTTGCTGAAAGTGAAGAGGATTTAAAACATTACTAATGAAGATCAAAGATTATAGCCTTCAGTATGGATTGTGACTAAACATCAACAAAACAAAAATTCTTACAACTGGGTCAGTATGCAACTTCACAATAAATGGAAAAAAGATTGAGGTTGTCCAAGATTTTGCTTTGCTTGGTTTTATAATCAACACCCATGGAAACAGCAGTCAGGAAACCAAAAGATGCATTGCTCTAGGAAAAGCTGTGGCAAAAGATCTCTTTAGAGTATTGAAAAGTAAAGATGTCACATTGAAGATGAAGGTATGCCTGACTCATGCCATGTTATTTTCAGTCACATCATATGGTTGTGAAAATTGGACATTGAACAAGGGAGATAGGAAAAGCATTGATGCTTTTGAATTCTGGTGCTGGAAATGACTATTGAATATGTCATGCACTGCCAAAAGAACCGACAGATCTGTCCTAGAAGAAGTGCAACCAGAATGCTCCTTGGAAGCAAGGATAGCTAGACTGTGTCTTACATATTTCGGACATGTAGTCAGGAGAGATCAATCTCTGGAGAAAGACATCATGTTTGGGAACGTGGCAGGTCAACAAGAAAAAAAGGAAGACCCTCCACTAGATAGATTGACAGTGTTTGCAACAATGGGCTTAAACATAAATAAGATCATGTGCCTGGCACAGAATTGGGAAGGGTTTCGATCTGCTGTACATAGGGTCACTATGAGTTGGACCCGATGGCACATAGCAACAACAACAACAACATATCTTCTTGATTGATTGTTCCCTTTATTAATGTGTAGTGGCATTCTTTGTCTTTCCTGATTAATTTTGGACTGAAGTCTACTTTGTTTGATATTTGTATAACAACCTTTAATTTTTTTTGGCTTCCTCAAGCTTGGTAAATTATTTTCCATCTCTTCATTTTCAGTCTATATGTATATTTTCCAGTAAGATTTGTCTCTTAAAGACAACATATAGTTGGGTCTTCCTTTATAAACCAGTCAGCTAGTATGAGTCTTTTATGTGGAACATTAAGATAATTTATAGTTATGGTTATTATTGAGAGGACTTTGGTGTTTTGTGTGATTTTCTTGGGTGTTTTTATAATTGGTTTGATATTTATTTGTTCTTTCCTCTCCCTGGTCATATTAGGGGGTTGCTGGTTTACTAAGTTGCATGTACTTACTTCTGTCAGAGCTCTCATTTGTTCATATATTGGTCTCAATGGAATTATTCCTTCCTGGCTTCTCATGTTTATGTCTGTGTTTGTTCTTCCTCTGGGTATAGCATTCTTTTAAGTACCTTCTGCAATGCTGGCCTAGTTGTCATTAACTGATTAAGTCTGTGGTTGTCTTGGAATGTCTTTATTTCTCCATCAATTTTAAAGGATAAGTTTTGTTGGATATAGTGATCTTGCTTGGAAGTCATTAATTTTCAGGCCTTGAGATATGTTATTCCATGCTTTCCTTGCTCCAGGTCTGCTGTTATTTTTATGGGTTTGCCTTGTGTGACTTGGCATTTTTCTTTTGCAGCTTTTCAAATCGTTCTTCACTTTCTAGTCTTGGCATTTTAACTATAATGTGCCAGGGAGAGACTCTTTCCTGATTGTGTCTATTTGAGGTTCCAAATGCCATTCATGTCTGGGTGTGCATTTCTTCCACAACTTTGGGAAGTTTTCTGATATTACTTCATTGGTTTAATTTTCTGGTATTATTTCATTGAGTTTTCTGGCAATATTTCATTGTTTTGAGTATTTCATAGATTTCCTATACCTTTGGTTTTAACCTCAGCTCCTTCTTGTATCCCACGGATTCTTAAATTTGGTGTCTTCATCGTGTCTCATAGTTCTTGAAAGTTGTGGTTTCTTTATTTCCTTTTTTAAATTGATTTCTGAGTATAGTATGTCTTCCATTCCCAATATTCTTTCCTGTGTTTGATCTATTTTGCTGTTATTTGATGTATTGTGTTTTTCAGTTCCAATGTTTCCATTTGTTTTTTTCCATAATTTAAATTTGCTTGCTGAATTCTCATCCAGAACTTGGATTGGCTTTCTCAATCTGCTTTTTGCTTATTTATATCTTTTTTGAAGCCATTAATCATTTTTATAGGTAGACTTTTGAATTCTTTGCCCAGCATTTCAGCTGTTTTGTGTCTTTGGCTTTGTTTGTTGGGGTGTTATGACCTTTGGGAGGATTCATGGTACCTTGCTTTTTCATGTTTCTTGTATTTCTTTCTTGTGATTTGCTTATCTATTGGGGTGGAGGTTTCTTTAGGATGTATTTGGAAGTCTTCTTTATTAACAGCCCTTTCTTGAAGGTTCAGCCCCAAATGCACCCTCAGAGATTGGAAAGCAAATGTCCATTATAATAGTATCACCTAGCCATGCCACACCTATAATAACTATACAATTAAAATTTTTTATGGTAATTAGTATATTACCAATGACTTTAGGAAGGAGGATAACCTGAATAATGTAATGATAGTTAAGAGATGAAAAGTGTTAAGGATGAATGTAAAAGTTGTAGATGAGTAAAATGACTGAATGTAGTAGAGAAAAGGATGAAGAAATAAGCAGCTGGGTTGAGTGAGAGGAAGGAGATAAGATGACGAAGATAGAGAGGAGTTTTAGGCAGAGCAAGAAGAGAGAGCAAGGGGTTTTAAAGCTTCTATTGCTCAATAAGGAAAACTATTCACCAGGAGCGGTTGGTGCATCCCTGTAATCCCAGTTACTTAGGACGCAGAGCTCAAGGCAAGAGGCAGCCTGCATAACCTAGCAAGACCATAACTCAAAATAAAAAGTTAAAAAAGGGCTGGGGATGCATCCCAGTGGTAATGTACTTAAGGGGAGGAGTTCATATATGAACATTGTTTAAGCTAGGACTGGAGTGATGGCTGACAACGTGAAACATTGTTTGAAAAAAAATGTTATCAAGAACAAGTATTGGAATAAGTATTGGAGTGGGCTGTTTCCATTTGGTAACCTGCCTAGGTCTCCAGCTGACAGGACTAGAGTCGTGTTCAGCAGGTCAGTTTTACAGATGGCTCTTTCTGTCTGCACCAGAGAGGGAATGATGAGCCCCCGTGCCTCAGATCTGCCAGGTCCAATTTCTCTAGCCCTGCTGCACAGAGTCCAATTTGCGATTGAAGTGGTTGGGAAGTTCAAGTGGCTGGGGTGTCCAAATGTGGCTTATTCTTCTAACAGGGGTCTGTGCATGCCAAGCTGTGTATGTGGTTGTTGGGCTTGGGAGCCTGCTTGGGCACCAAAGCTTCCCACATTGCCACTGGTTCAGCCGGCAAGTGAGACTGCTTCTGGTTTTCCCACAGTGCTGTGATTGCCTCTCAGTTGGCCCTGTCTCACACCTGGGTTCTGTGGTGATGCCTTCCCAGGGTCCCTATTCAGGGATTTATCATTGGTTACTGCCAGGCCACGTAGCATGATGAAGGGCATCTGACTTATCTTTTGGGTGAGGCTTCTCCTCCATCTGCTTGGATACCATGTGTCTGAACCAGTACCTCTCTTCCCTTCTTGTTGCACGGGTCTTCTCTTTTGCACATATTGAAGCTGTCCTGTCACCTCTTTTGTGATTTCTGTGCTTTTCCTGACTCTGTCTATTTGGATAAAGTCTATTCCTTCCTATCCTGCCTCATTTATTTCACAGTGTCACATAGAAAGTGCTTCTAATCCACCATCTTTTTTTTTTTTTGGTACTGGGGGTTGAACCCAGGGCCTCACACTTGCATGCTTTGCAAGTGCTGGACCACTGAGCTGCACTCCCAGCCCATTTTTTTTTTTTTACTTTTTGAGACAAGGTCTCACCAAGTTACGCAGACTGCCTCTGGTCTCAAACTTGAGATCCTCCTGCCTCCGCCTCCCGAGCCACTGGGATTACAGGCATACCACATCTGGCTTTTCTAATCTACCATCTTAATTGGATATCCACTCTAGAGTTTTAGGAGAGTCCTAAGGGACAGAGAAAGGATTTATAGTATTTATTTCAAGTAAGTTCTCTAAGAAAGGGAGGGTCAGGGGCCTATTGTCAAGTGTTGGCTAGAGCAAATAGTAAATTCTTTTAATAGCCTTAAGGTTTTTCAGAGAGGCACCCAAAGCGTGCCTGAGTGTTCCCAAGGCAAGCCTTGCTGGAGTTGGTCAAGTCTTTTGATGCAGGGATTTGGATGGCGTCTTACAAGCTGAAAATTCTTTTGTAGTTCTCAGATCCTATCTTTGTATTTCTTACTCAGTTTTCCTGGCATATAGCAGATTCTCCATGAAAGCTGATCCAATTTGTTTAAATACTGATAGTCCCTTAATAACCAAATCCCAATTATTGTTTCTCTTGATATTGATTGGTCTGTTCTATTCTTCACCGTATGTCCAAGGTCCCATGGTGGGACCATTTTTTGCAGTTGTGCAGTTAATACACTGAACAAATGTGTCTGGATGATGGGGTTATAAAGAGTTTAAACCCAGATTTTGCTTTATTTGCTTTGCGTCCCAACAACAGTGCTTACATGCTGTCCAAATCTCATAAGGACCTCATGTGACTTGTGTCCATTTTACTAGTACAATGCTTATCAAGAAGTTTTTAAAAAAATAATGGCTCAGGTGTGGTGGTGTACACCTGTAATCCCAGCACTTGGGAGGCAGAGACAGAATTATGAGTTCTAGGCCAGCCTGTCCTGCACAGAGAGACTCAAACTTAAAAAAAAAAGATAATATAAAGAGACATATAGATATAGATATAAATATAGATATAGATAGATAGATGCCTGCAGCTGTACCACTGTGGCACCTGATCCTGTCAGAGCTTGGAAGCTAAGCAGGGCTGGGCCTGGTTAGTACTTGGATGGGAGACCACCTGGGAACACCAGGTGCTGCAGGCTTGGGAGAAGAACCCAGCAACCCACTCCCAAAAAACAATTAGCCATTGAAAACCCTATGAATAGCAGAGAAGCACTGACAATAGTCTTTTGTCTGTTGTACAGAGTCACTATGAGTGGAATACCAACTTGAGGGCACCTAACAACAACATATGTACATATATACAGGGAGGTGGGGGGAAGAAGAGGAGATTATGAGTTCTAGGCTAGCCTGTGCTACTTGAGACACCCAGTCTCACAAACAGAAGGAGTATGTGTGTGTGTGTATTGTATATATATATAATATGTAATATATATTATAACATATGTATTATATGTTATATATTATATAATATATATAATATATTATAACATAATAATATTTTTGATAGAGGCAAATGTATTTTATTTTTCCAGGAAAGAGTGAAGGAGTTGCTTTAACTGAGCATTATTACCAATAATATAGAATTGGATTCTACAGTGATGTGGTACCACTTACATCATGAAGACAACAAACCAAATTATTCCAAGCAAATTTATACTATATTTATTTTTCATTTCAGAGGGAAAATGATCCCATCTGACCTTGAAAGAAGAATTCTTGGAGTCAAACAGAAAGTAAGTTTCCATAGGGATCTTACAAAAAATACCAGTTGGTGGCATTGTAATTCTTTGCTCTGGGGATCTGAAATAAAAGCAGTTCTAACCCAAAATTTTCAGTAATTACCTTGGATTTTGCCTTGGCTTGACTTGATATGGAGTTGGCAATAACAGAAGTATGGTTTGCTAAGGTTAAGTATTGAACACTAGAGAAAGTGAGTAAAGTCCATTGTAAAGATCTTTTGATTTGGATTCTACAGAATATCTTCATGCTCATGGATCTGCAGCCAGGGACCTCTCAAATATAACCACTACCTTGGTAACCAGTGTCACAACTGAGAGAAATATATTCCTCTCCAGGGAGTTGACTATCTTTTTTTGTTGTTGATTTTATTTGTGAATCAGGGTAGATTTATCTGTTTTATTATCTGTTCTATATAAGTTTATGCAGAAATATTTTCAAGTAAGGTCGTGATTTGTCCTTGAGTAATACTAATTTTATAAGTTCATGGGTTTTGTGCTTTTATTTTAACTTTGAAAGGCTATACCTGTTTTCAACTCAGTACTTTGCAAATATTTCATTCTTTTATGTACTGACTTGCACATTCCCATTTATTCATCCCTCCCACCACACACAAAAAAACCCACAAAAGAGTAAACACCAATTTTGACTTTTTGCAGCCTTACAACTTTGTATTTTATATTTTGTAAATAAAGTTATTTAGAAGCAGCATTGGCAATGGAAAGTCATTGCTTGATCTGTTTAGATTAGATTAAGAAAATTAGCTTTAAAATTCTTTGTGGTAGCAAGAGTTATTTAATATAATATCTCTCCTTTGGAAAAACATACCTTGAAAAGGCTAAAATAGCTGGCATATATATTAACATACCGTTCTAACATCAACTTTACTAATATCTATCTTTCAGGTGGGGCTGGGATTTAGCTCAGTGGGTAGAGCGCTACGCTGCAGTCTCTGAGGTCCTGAGTTCAATTCCCAGCACCGCAAAAATGGGAGAAGGGCCTGGCAACCCACTCCCAAGGCAATCCCGAAGCACTCAGCCATTGAAAACCCTATGAGGGTCGCTATGAGTCGGATACCGACTC